>WURS02057825.1:0-25431 GCA_011762765.2 Rhinocypha anisoptera | reverse complement strand
CAGCGAGTATGTATATTTTGTTTCATGTCTATTGTATATATTTCTAATTTACCGCCTTTCAGGTGGCTCTTCTTTTTCGATATTATTTCGTTATTAAAAAGTAGTTTTGGTTTTAAAAATCTTTTTTGAAGTTGCGTTTGTACTGCAACAAATACTATCTAAATAATATCAAGCTAAATTAGGGGAAAATGTGCAAATCTTATGTTTATGGACCCTATTTTGTTTTTAATTTTGTATTATAAAAGTTAATAAATATTTTTAAATAAAGATTTTGCTCTTTGACACTAATAATCAATTTTTAAAACAACTTTTTTAGCATAAATTTTTAAAAATTGTTCCTCTTTTAATTTTTTTAAGTGTTATCTTTCTGATTAGATTTTTCTAGAAAGAGTTGAAATGCTCACTTGGAGAGTTATCCAATCTGAATGGAGCTTTTATGTGCTGGTGATGTGGTTGGTTGTGTCTCGTTTTCGGTGCTTAGGCTTGTACTGAATTGATGTGGGGTGATTGTGGCACTAGTACCCACACACACACACACTCTCTCTCTCTCTCTCTCTCTCTCTCTTTCTCTTTCGTCGCATTATGATAACTCCATTTGTGTGATTGTAGTCGTCCGCGTGAGCGTACATTACCCCTCAGAACCATAAAGTGGTCGAATTTGTTTTATAATCCAATTTTCTGGCTTCTCTCACTCTTCTTGCTGTTGCCTTTCCCTGGTTGCTCTAGTAGTTTTATATGGTCTGCGAATGGAGTTTCGCAGAGGACGGGTTAGCGACGCCCGGCATTTGGCCAACGATATTTACTTTTATGAATATTTTGGCTTGTGGGTGGTGGTTGGTTGGTTGGTACCGTCAGGCGCTGGTTTGCTTACGGTTATTGGCTGATTTGCCAGTGGAGTCGATTACGATCGCTACTGCCGATGTTGCCCGACGAGACCACCGACATTAGCCAGGGCACATCGGCGAGTATGACGTGCCAAACACAACCTATCGCTTGCTGACTCTCACTCACTCGATTCGCGCTCGATTGGTTTTGTAATTGAGATCTGTCTTCTCTGGCTTGTGGGAGTATGTGGCACGCATGGCCAATACAGTGCTCGGTTTTTTTGATTGAAACTTTTTAATTTTAAGAGTTCCACTTCGCACTTTTCTTTTCTTTGTTTTTAACAAATTATTTTATTTTGTTTTTCTTGCTACCCTAGGTGTATTATGCGAAAAAGAAACGCCGTGCTCAACAAGCACAAACCGAGTCCGATTGGTCGCAGAAGAAGGAACGCAAGTTGTATAATGACGGTTATGATGACGAGTACAATGATTACATCATTCGACCTGGCGAGAAGTTTGCCGACAGATACGAGATAGAGTCGTTGATCGGCAAGGGTTCATTTGGTCAGGTGGTCAAGGCGTTCGATCACACTCTTCAATGTCATGTTGCAATCAAGATCATCAAGAACCGTAAGCCATTTCTGAATCAAGCCGCAACAGAGATTAAGCTACTGAAGCAAATGAACAATTACGAGTGCAATGGGTCACAAATCACGCTTGGCAAGGAGAAAATCGGTACGTTACTTGGGCGCTCACTGCCTAATGATTTTATCTCTTATCAAACTTATTGTTTGTTTTGTTTCAACAGTGAAACTGAAGGATTACTTCATGTGGCGAAATCATCTCTGTCTAGTCTTTGAATTGCTGTCGTACAACCTGTACGATTTGCTGCGAAACACAAGTTTTCGAGGTGTTTCTCTCAACCTTACTCGAAAGTTTGCTCATCAAATGTGTACCGCATTGATGTTCCTCTCCGACCCCCATCTCTCCATCATTCATTGCGACCTCAAACCTGAAAACATTTTGCTTTGTAGCCCCAAACGAAGTGCCATCAAGATTATTGACTTTGGCAGTTCTTGTCAACTTGGCAAAAGAGTATGTTATGATAATTATTAGTATTATAATTGTTAATAATTTTGTTGTTCAACCAATATAGCTTTATCAGTATATTCAGAGTCGTTTCTACCGATCTCCTGAAGTTCTTCTTGGCATTCCGTACGACATGGCGATCGACATGTGGTCACTCAGCTGCATACTAGTTGAGATGCACACAGGCGAGCCACTCTTTCCTGGCTCCAACGAGTCTGACCAGATGAACAAAATTGTCGAGGTGCTGGGTATGCCACCAAGGCACATTCTTCAACAGGGTCACCGGACAAACAGGTACTTTGATCAGCTTCCTGATGGCACCACTGTGCTCAAGATGGTCGAGGGAATCAAGGTAAGCAAATTACATTTTCTCAAACTTATGAGTCGCTAACACACATCTATTCCTATTAGTACAAGCCACCAGGCAGTCGAAAATTGTCCGACATTCTTGGCGTTGAGGTTGGCGGCCCTGGCGGTCGTCGTCTTGGCGAGCCAGGCCATGCAATGGCCGATTATCTCAAATTTAAGGATCTTGTTATGAGAATGCTGGACTATGACCCGAAGACACGCATTACGCCACGTCAGGCATTGCAACACAGTTTTTTTCGGAGAACCACCGACGGCAGCACAAACACCAATGATCTCGGCGCCAACAGCAGTAGTGCTTCTGGATCGGCAACCAACCAGGCTGCTTCAAATCTGTTTACTCCAGACTCCACAATAAACTCAATCTCCGAATCGGCCAATCTCACCTCTGGATTAGGCTCTGCCAATGCGTTCAAAACTCAGAGACAGAGTCTGCCCCTAGACAGTAATGATATTGTAAAACTGCAAATTGAATTCTTCTAACAATTTGTCTATTTGCAGTGCTAAACCATCGGCACCACCAGGTGGAAAACTTCACCAACACCAACTTTGATTTGGTCAACAAGGTGGCCAGCCACGCTGTGATCGGTTACGCCCCACCGGCTGGTCAGAGGATAGCGATTGGGAGCAGTAGCACTGTAGTGTTGGACTGCGACGACCCCTCGGGATCGCTGCCACCACCACCACCTACCATAACAGTGCCCGCCATGCCAGCTCTCCCCAAGTTTCTCGACATTGCCATCAGCGATAAATCGGCCAAGACAGAAGATGCGTCGATTGTGTTGAACAATGCGAGCAGCAGTTTCTTTGTGACGCCCACCGCGAGCAAGCTCACATTTATGCCACCACCACCTCCCACTTCCAGTCAGGCGATCCCAACAGGTTCGTTTGGGCGCCACCACTCGGCACACCAGTCACTGCTAACCTCCACCTCGCTCGACTCCAACCTCGTCAACTCATCTTCGTCTTCTTCATCGTCAAATGAGTCGAGTCAGCATTCATCTAGTTCTTCCAACTCAGCAACCGTGGTGGGTTCTTCGATGACGCTTTGTCTCGATGGCAGCGAGATGTTTCCCATTTTATGAGAATGGCCCTTGGCTCTCATGGGTCACAACTCATCTAGTGCAATACTTTATACTTTTACTTATCAAATTCACTGGGGCACCGATGTGCAGGTCACAGGCCCACCCACCTATCCAGCTGCGTCTGGAGAGAACAGTCTCTCGATAACTGATCACCATATTCCACACTGTAAATATCCCTGGAAGCGCAATTTGATTGAGGAACACACATTGGCGCTACACATCCCTCTCCCCACTCCCAGTCATCTACTCTTTTTTTGTAAAGACATTTTCTTTTCGATATCATCTCATATCTTTGTGATCGGTCTATAGAGCTTGACATCTCTCTGAAGCCGAAAGTCAAGTTCCATCCCGACACTTACATGATGATAATGTATCATTTTTCTTAAGTTTTAAACTTTTTCCCTCTGTCTCTTTCTTTTTTGTTTTTCTTAATGAAATGAAAGAAAAATTTGATCTCAGCATTCTCATAGATATTATCTCACCTTTACACACACACACACACACACACAAATACCACTACCCACACCAACACATCTTCTCGACCTACTATCGTTTTTTATTTATCTTTATTTCTTTATCTCTTTTTAAATCTATACCTTCTTTATTTATATCAAATAATAATAATATAACACTACCTGTTCTTTGAAAACATCTCAATTGATTATGTTATATGATGAATAAAAAAATTTTCTTGTATGTTCTTTTTATTTATTTAATAATTTATGTATTTAATTGTATCATTTTTTGTTAATTTATTTCTGTAAACTTACCCTTGTTACATCATCATTCAAAATTTGATGTCACTAACTTTCTAAATAAGTGTGAAATGTAACCCCAATCGAATGTACGTGTGTGTGAGTGATAATTTTGATTCAACTTTCTGTTTGTGACACAACAATTGACAAATCTATCAAGTACAAATTTGTTGTCGAACCATAGAGTACAAAACTCTTCCAAACAAGGTAGATCTAGTGTGCAAGGGATGAATGCCTGAAGATTTAGCTCTTGGTGGCAATAATTAGACACTTTATATCTCCAGAGCTCCTGATTCAACGGCATTCACTCTTCTGGTGATATATTTCTCTTTTTACTCCGAACATACCTTTCGGTACAAATCACTCTAGGAAATTCCAATTCTAATATACGAATTCTTTACAATATATATATTTATTATTATTATTATTATTTATTATAATAACTTTAGGTTTCTCTTTTTACATGATTTTAAAATAATAATTTCAATTTTACTCGTCTTTCGAAACTGTTCTATGACAGCATTTTATTTATTAACTATTTATTGCAATTGTTAATTTATTTAAATCCCACACAAACACTATGCAAACGAGAAGAAACAAATTATCACCTAACACAGCTGAACTGGAATCACTGATATCACAGATCTTGAATTACATCTTCTGTTTTGTTGTAAATATATGTTTTTCAAACACCTCTAAACGAAAAGCCTCACTCACACTACACACTCTCTCAAATCTCGATTCGCTGCTTTGATTTGCATCTGAATTTTTTCATTTACATTTTGTGTATATTTTTTGTCAATTTTTCCTCTTTTCATGGATCACCCATCTTCATTAATTGTCTCACCTACACCATCACGCTGACTCTCTTGTTTATTTCATTTGGCAGTCAATAAATGGTTTAGTAGTCTTACCATCTGATTTGGTCCTGTTTGTCTGGGAATGGTTATTTAATTGATAATCTATCAATTCATTACACATGAGAATATAAACTTCTTGGTATTTGAGCAAAGAATATTTAATATTTGAAAATTAGAATAAATAAAATATATTGAATCAATAAAACATAGATATAGTGTCGTGCTAATTAACGTGTCTTTAAGCAATCAAATAAATAAAATTACAATAATATAAAATAAAATATGAATAAAATTTAAAATAATTTGGTTTAGTTAGATGCTATTTTTAATAAAATATAATAATTGTAAAGATGAAAAATAATGGTCGACTAGTACGCCACAACTCTTTGCAAGTGTTGAAGCGTCAAATAAATAATTGGTGGCAAAATAGTATTTTACCAACAATAAGAGATATATTTGGGAGCATTTGGGTAGTCAAAAACGAAACCTTCGCTTGACACGATTGATCCGTCGGTTTGAAGTGGAAGTCGATGTAGATGAAGAGGTTGTAGAAATCGATGTCTGTGATGAAAATGATGAGTCTAAATCAATGGTGCTCTCGGGGGAAACGATTTCACTCGAAATGGATGAGATGGAGACATCAGGCGTCACCTCGATGCCACTGTCATTCAAGTGTCGATCAGATGATCTTAGTTTGTAGGTAGTTGGTGAGTAGTAATATTGTCGTCTGTCTTTTGGCTCGCCAAAAATGGAGTTCAATCGGCGAACAATGCTGGATTGCTCGGGATGATAGCGACGCTTGGTCGAGTCCGGACTGGTGAGACCACGAAGACACTTGGTAAGTGGTGACTCTCCCGGTGTCTCCAACTTGCTCGGTGTTCGAGGAGAGGCAAATACCACATCTGCAGGTCGTTTGCGAGGTGATTTGCGTACCGGAGTGCGAGGCAACTCGCGCCGACCACGGCTCTGAATGATCTGCTCATCGAGATTGACGATGGGTTGAACCTCACGATTGTTCTGCCGCACTACATTGCAAACAAAACAACATTCAAGCTAAATTCTTCACTATCGATTACATCAACTTACAAATTCTCTCTCGATGAACAAGCAAACCATTACCATTCATCATGGGTACATCATCGAGGGGTTCCAACGGACGACGCTGTTCTTCCATGGCTTGTTGATTTTTACACCTGTAAAAACTGTAGAGTAAACAAATAAGTGGATAAATGTTTCTAACAATTTGATGCCATTTATTACAAATATAATAAACTTTGGTTAGCACAAAACTTCAATTCAATGTTTGCTTGAAAACACGAATCTGCCAGCAAATCTTGAAGCTGGTCTATCGGTATTCTTCCCAGTGAACTTTGCCTGTGCCCAGGCCATCCGGTGTACAAGTGAGGACACCCGAAGACAAAGAGGAATGCTATGACATAATCGAGAGTAGGACGGTGATCGTGTGAAGTTAAAGTGCCCGAGTGTTTAAAGTGCCCTGGTGCGGTGAGGACAAAGGGGGCAAAGAGGAAAGGAGGCACAGCTGGGGCGGTTGGCCAAGCGTAACTCACCTCACCAGCTACCACTGCAGCCAAAAGGGCGCCAAAACCACCCGCCACACACCGTCCGCCTCTTCCTAAGTGCTATGCTATGCTGGCTAACTTGTCTCTGCGCGCGTCCTACTGCTACTACGTTGTGAATACACTGCACGTACAGGATATTTTCTTTTCTTTTGACATCAAAGTTAATTTTTACTTGCACAATGCACAATCAGCACAAGTTTAAAGTTATCGCTTCAAAGTTTTCACCTAACAAACCTAAGTTAAAAAATAAAACTTTCATTTTGATTGTTCTCCATTGCAAGTTAAAGCTTGAATACAATATTGAATGTGTTAATAAAGAGTGAAATTAGAAATCATTGTAAAATTTGTAAAATTGCAATAAGAACAAATCTTAAAAAACTAACATTCTAACTATAAAAGTTAGAATATACAGACAACACACAAGAAACGACTAAAAATGTTCTTTACCTTTGGCAATACAAAGTGACTTTTTTTTTAATGTGGCCAGAGGTAAAGTGTGCCTGCTCTATACCGATTTATAATGGAGGATTATCTTCACCAAGCCATTGTTGAGTGTTGCGTGCATTTGATGATCGAAATAAAATTAAGTGCTACATTGCTGCATGTGTGTTAGGGTCCTGTAGTTTAGACTAAACTGCATATATATGCTCATAGCAATATATTGCTCTATTTAAAAATTTGAATTTTTTGATGCACGTCTTTTGTGATTAGAAACTGAAATTCATGAACTTTAAAGGAATATATAGTTTTACGTAGAATTTATTTGGACAAAATTCGACACAAACTTTGGCAACTTATAAAATCACTCTGGTGAAGGAGTTAGAATCACAAATGAGCCAATTTAGAATTGGGTAAGAGAGATTAGGCTGTAGTGCAGGTCTTGCCGTGCCACCGACCCCAGTCAAACCACGTCGTCTGTTCGCAACGCGCGCGCCACTGTTTACATTTGCGCGCGCTTACTTTCTCCATCAACATAGACATTGTTACCACTTGTCTCTCTAAAATCGAATCGATTCCTTGACTCAATTCAAAACTTTGATGATTTGACCAATTATTTATATTATTATTGCTAAAATTTTGTTTTAAATCATTTTAATGTTAAATATTAAATGTTAAATGTTAAAACCACATTAAAATAGTGCAAAAATTATTATAATTAGTAGTTTACAAAGATATAAAACGGTAGGTATCGATACTTGATCGATTTTCACCAATAAGTTGAACTTTAATGTTGTTTTAATTTTTAAAAAAAGAGTGAGTCCAGCGATGTTTGTAGTCGTTCATTTCGCTTCACGGGCTTGTCCACGAAGCAACACAGTTTGTCATTTTGAGTGTTGCCTTTTTCGATATGATTCACGATGGCTCGCTTACATATCTTGTTCTTCATCTTTCTGTATTTGGGTGCCTTTGTGTGTGCTGGCCCCAACGAGATGCTTTTCACTCCGTTCCAGCAAAACTCGGTGGAGAACATTGATCTGTTCAAAACCAAAATTTTTAAGCTAATTGAAGCGCAAAATCAATACTTTGAGATTATTCAACAGAAGCGACCCAGCACCGGAGACTATGAATGTAAATATATATATCTGTTTGCATTGCTTCCCGACTTAACTTTCTTATTTGTAGATGCCAAGTTTGATGTAGTCTTACCACAGCCTGCTTATGAGATGCCTGACCTCAACAATCAAAAGTTACTCTCGATTCCCCAACCGAATCTTCCATTCAACTCGAGTCAATTGTTAGTTTCACTTGACTATAATTTCAAGATCAATCTTTGGCAGTTTAAAAGTGAATATGAAGTACTTAAACTTGTGACTTATGACCTCAAGTACAAGGATTACAATTGCATTAAATTGCGTTCGTTTATTCTTGCCGCTGGTCATCGTGGTCTTCGGTCTCACTTTCGGCTTCACCTTGTTGGCTTGTTTCATCACCCAAATAAAATTGATAGCGATATGATAATTTTCTTGATTATCGATGGCTATCAAGAAGGTTCCAATGTTGTTATTACATCACCACTTTATGAGGAACAGTTGATCAAGTTTGAGCAAATTATTGACTTTGACCTGATGCACCTGGCACCTCACAAGATTTATCTTAGTTTGATACAAAGCTCAATGGACTCTAATTTCAAGTACGAGTTGAGTTTGTATTACTGGTCGCTCCATGGACAGAAATTTGACAAAATTGGTATATATTTTATCATAGTTTACATGGTAAAAATATTAATTTTTCAATAGTTTCGCAGATTTCTGATTATATCTTTAATGCAAATCGCGTTAAACTGGCTCAACTTGATGGCTACATTTATTTAATTTGTGCTTATCAACCAACTTATGATTTTGGAATAGAATTGCAGTCAAACATAATCAACGTGTTTCAATATATCGAAAATGTCGATATCCACAATGGACACAGCTCTAAATTAGTTTTTATTTCGGCCATTAACAACTACACCTGGGCAAACGAGGTTTATCATCTTCCTGGCGTGAGTGATTTTTTCTTTATGCTCAAGAATGATGACATTGATGTCTACTGGTGGGATGGCCATTCACTCATTTACTATGATACATTGCTCGAGCGTAATCCGATTGCATTCGCAGTTCACAAGCTTCCCGAGCAGCCTCCATTGATTTTATCATCTGATGGAATCGGTCTCAATCTCTACTACAAAGAGTACTCAAAGTTCATCCACCACCGATTGGATCTTTCCATTAAGTCAGGCTATGCACTTGAACAAATCGAAATATTGACCTTCAAACAAAAATACTACGTCTGGCTCAAGCTGGCCGAAGTGGGCGATTTTAGTTGGGAAACCCGGTCTTACAGCCAGTTTGTCCGCGTACAGTCTCGCCAACCAGAGCTCAATGAAGAAATCTATAACCTCGAAACTTGTCTAGTTGATTTACGAAATCGAATTGAAGGGGAAATTCGAACTACCACCTCTCTCACTCGTCAATCGAAGGATCTCTTGGTGATCACTCCGGAAAAGCCCATCATTGAAGTCGATGTGATAGTCAACGATACTTTCAAGACACAAAGAACCGAACCTGGCTTTCGTTTGATGGTTCCAAGTAAGTTTTTAGCTCTTAAAATGAAATTTTGTTAACTTAAACTTGATTTTTTTAAATTTGTAATTTAAATTTATAGTTGAAAAAATATCTCATGGCAACTCAGTGATAAAGCAGATCGAAACAACTCGAGCCCGTTTAAAGTTATTATCGAACAGAATTGCTCACTCGGTGATGCTCAAATCCGTGAACCAAACTATCGTTTCGCCTCTCGTTTTTAGTCAGATTGAGGTAGATAATCTCTTTATAGATTCCATCAATTCGAACTTTTTTCTAAATGATCACGGCTTTGAACACTACGCAAACAACTGTTTGACTGTTAACACGGATCAAGTGATTGAAAGTACACCCTTTATCATGGCAAATGGTGCTCGTGTGGACAGTTTGTTTGCAAGTCAAGTGAACGGAGTGGATCTCAAGTCAGCAGTACTGGTGCAAGGTCTCAACAAAACACAGTTTATATCGGGTCAGCATTATTATGATAGTGTGCAGCTTGGAAAAGGCACTACGGCACCTGTGTTGAATGACATTCGTTTAGTTGATGTTGTGCAAGACATTCCTTTGACTCAACTCGTTCGTGGACGGAAACAATTTGTGAATCTCACTACCAATGAGATTTCCATCGATACTCTATTCAATGAAATCGATTTTAAACAGTTTCTTTCACAAGTGGTTTGGCTTGATAATCCTATTATAAAATTGCAAACATTAAGCGGAAACGGCGCTTGGTACTTTATGAGTCCTGTAACGGCAAATTATTTGAGTGTAGCCAACAAGATCAACAACAAGTTGGAGTTGCAGTATTTTATCAATAACACTGCCAAACAAGATCAAGAATTAGATATTAAAGGCCCAATAACTTTCACCGGTTATATCTCTTTTACTCAAGATTTATCTGTGTCTTCTAAGATCAATGGCTTTAATCTGTATGATGATGTGATTTTGCTTCGAGGCAACCAAGATTTTACCAAAAATTCGGCTTCCACAAGCCATATAGTGTTCGAATCGAGAACCAACTTTGGCAATCTCACCACCGTTTTAATCAACGAAAGATTTACTACCAACGATTTTCTTCGAAGAGTGAACAATCTAAATGTTGAGTCGCTTTATATGCCAAGCACTATGATCTCCAACAAGCGGTTTCACAGTGATCTACATGTGCTTGGCAATGTTGATATGGATAGAGCTGTATTGCTCAATGGAATAGACTTGTCACGGCTCTACTTCGAATTAGATACGTTTGTCTCGTTCAGTACACCACTCGTGATTGGTGAACTTGTGATTAACGGTCAGATGAGGAGCACTCAGTTTAATCAATATTCACTGATTCGAGTTCATAATCGTTTGGATAATCTGCTCCTTCGAGACCGTCCACAAACTATTCGAATGCCATTCTCTTACTTTGGTACTAATCCAATTATTGTTCGTAATCTTAAATTTCATACCTATCGAAGTGGTCTCAAGTTTCCGGAGCACTTTGTTTCGCTGCACAATCAGACAGGTCAAGAGATTATTTATGCTAAAAAATACTTTAACGCACCAATTGAAATTGATAATATTATTTTTGCTTCTAATGGCACATTCAACGAGATACGATTTTCAGAATTATACCGAACTATGGTTCGGGTGCAAAGTGAAACTTCGCGATCCATTATTAAAGGAAACAAGAAGTTCAAATTTCTTACCATTAAGGGAAATCTCTACCTGAACAAAGGAGTAATTAATGACAACTTTTTAAATCAAGTAGTCCGCATCGATGAAAAGGTAGAGCAAAATGTACTGAGAAAGCTTGTCTTTGAACAAGTTATTACAAGTTCGAATCATTTTAGAGTGAAAGGTTTGTAAGAATTTAATGTTTTCAATTCGAAACTAATACCGCGATTTTTAATAGACCTCAACATTCGAACTAACATTTATGGATACAACTATGAACAATTTTGGAACGAAGTAGTGATGGTACCAAACACCGTTTCAACTAACTATCCTGCAACTATCACCATTGCGAACAAACATTTCGTTGATAGTCTTAGAGTGCGTGTAGTGATTGCTAATGGCACCATTGGTTCTATCAACTTTGAGCAACTTTTTGCTCAAACGATGACACTTGATTCAATACAAAGGATTGTTTCTCCCATCTACTTTCTAAACGCTACGTTTAAGAGAATCAGTAACTTCGAAACCATTAACGGTCTTGACTTAGGTTTCTTTAACAGCGTTATTCTGAAAAATACCGAAAAAGTGCACCTCTATGGCCTAAAGTACTTTCACAATAATATGCATTTGATTCGTGTGCATGCACCTGCCTTGATCAATCGGGTTCACAATCTGACTCATTTGGTGGAGAATTCGTTGCTACGTTTCACTACACATGCACAAGTAATCAACACTAAGCACGTTTATCTCCAGCCCGTTGCCTACCTAAATCTCACTCTTCCGGTTAACCAAGCTCGAATCAATGATATTCCATTGAGCCGATTTGTTATGTTGAACTCCAAGGCCTTGACGTAAGTAACATATCTTGTAGCACGAAATTTACATTTTTTGTATGCTTTAGGTTTGAATCTGAGATAATGTTCGAAAATCTGTACCGCATTGGCAATCTCAACGTTAATGGTTTAATTAATCAATGCTCTCTACCGGATCTTATTCGAAAATCCATTTACCGAAATCCTGATTTGACTTTTAATTTGAAAGGAACTTATATTGTTCCGAGAATTGTAATTCAAGGAAATCTTCGTTTCTTGTCTCTCGTGAACGATCAACCCAATTTTCTACCTCAACTGGTCACTGTGGATGACTCGCGACCACTGACTGGAACGATTCAATTTTCCAACGATGTGTTTGTGAAGAGACTTTATGTTAACAACTTGATTAACCGCCACAATTTAACCATGTTGCTGCATGATGCAGTCTATGCACACATGCCTCAAAGAATCATCGGTGCTAAGTATTTCAAAAAACCTTTACAAATTCAAGGTTCAATTACCCAACGTAAAGGTCAGCTACGCTTGTCTGGCTTGATGAACAAGATCAATATTACTCATTTGTTGCTCAACACGGTCAAAAGTGACACACAACATGTGATTTATGGCAACAAATTCTTCACTGGTAAAATTATCTTTGGAAATGTCAACTTGGGTGGAGGACTGAACGGTCTATCTGTTCCCAATCACTATGTTTTGAGAAGCACTAACGAATCGATCCATGGCGAAGTTCACTTTACTAGGAAAGTCCACATTCATCGCAATCTTGACGTCAAAGTGCTCAATCATATTAATGTGGCTCAATTTATGGAAAACGCTATTCGAATCAATGAGGTCGGTGGTGACCTGATTGGAACAAGCATCACTTTTATCAGTCCAATTCGAGTACATAACCTCACTGTATGGTACTCGATCAATGACATTCCAGTGGGCAATCTCATTCATCGAAATAGCCACAATGTTCAAATAACCGGAAAAAAGACTTTCCGCAGTCCAATTATTGTTAATGGAGAATTGCACGCCAAAATGGTCAATGGACTAGATGTTGCTCGTGAGATAGGCCATCAGTGGATTGATCTGAGAGCCATTAAACCTGATGATAACTTGACTGGCAAAATCATTTTTGAAGACGAGGTTCATGTGGACAATATGCACATCAATGAAAAGATCAACGACATTGCCGTGACCAATGTGACTCACGAGCATCTCAAACTGATGGAAACCAATTTGCATAAATCAAACAATGTTATCCACGAATCAATTGAATGGTTGAATAGAACTGGCAGGGCATTGGAAGATAGGTTCTCTTATCAACAAATCACTGGTAAGAATTGTCTTGCTCTTAATTGTTAGAACTGATTGTTTGATTTTGTTATAGAAATCAAAAGATTTAAATTGCATCAAGTTCTTCAAGAACCAGTAATGAGATTCCTTTCAGTACCACACACCAATGGTTTTGCGTACATTCTCTTCGGAGTCTCTATTTTGCAACTTTGTCAAAGCTATCAAAGTCGGTTATACTCGGTTAAGGATCCAAATGAATTTATTGTAGCCGGATCTTTGTTGCCACCATGGAATCAGAGCAATTTGATGTTGGCTTCTTCGATGTCAAACAATGAGCATTTTGCCCTTCTTTTTACTTACTCGGATCAATGTCACACTCAAGCTCAGTCATCGCCTGTCATCCATCCCACCACAGTACAGTTCTGGACTAGTAGTGAATTTTACCAATCGATGTCTCCTCAAATCAACACGAGAGTTAATCGAAAATCGTATTTGTTGCAAAAGTCCTCAATCGTGGTAGCTGCCAAGATGTTCTCCATCAAGCAGGTCAGCTATCTGGTAATACAAATTAAGTTAGCTAGTGCGCTGGCACCAGCTCAATTGCTAATTTATCGACATCTGGATAATAAGTTGCTCGAGTTAAGCAAAGTGGCAAGTTCAGAAAATGTTAATGGATTTGATCTGATCCAGCCGCAACAATCGATTCCCGATATATTCATGTCGGTTACGATGGATAACGCATCTATGTTGCTTGGATGGAATGCTCCTCAAGAGCGCTTTGATGTGTTGCACACAATGGTGGACCAAGTGAACTCGATAACCCGATTTATCCTAACCTCTGACAATCAATTGTTAGTGGCTTATGGCTCATCAAAAGCAAGTTGCAAACAAAACCAGCCACGTGCAAGTGCCACTTTGACCATCTACCGAGTTGAAAATATTTATCTCAAGCTTTACCAGCGTCTTCTCACCCAACTTCACTCGATTCAAGCAGTTCATCCAATTCAAGTTGGCTCTTTAACCTACCTGTTGCTTCATTCTGTCCATAACATAGAATTATACCAACTTCAAGGATACAATGGATTCCAGCTTATTTCCACCCTTCAAAGCCCGACACCAATCGATTCGATCACTCCATTCTGGACTTATTTCAATCGTTTATACTTGGCAATTGGCACTTCTGGTCAGCACTCTGTAATTTTATCTACTGTCATTGCGGGAAGCGGACAGATTGTCTACAAAAACTCGCGGCATCTTCTTGAAAACATTGAAAATGGTTTTTCACCCATTAATATTTCTTAGTCAATTTTTTGATATTTAAGTTTTTGTTTTTAATTTTTGTTAATTATAATAAAAGTTGTTATTGATTTATCTATTTATTTGAATTAATGAATAGTCAAACTTATTTTCAAAAAAAAACAAGCTCAACAAAGATGATCACTAAATGTACACACTAAATAAATTGATATATTACCTACAGTACTTAGTGCGAATGGTGAGTTACTCGTGTAATTGTTGTTGTTGTTGCAACTTCATTGTCAGGGAGTCTCACCAGCCTTGCACTTTGATTCTTTTAGTAAATTAAGGCCATCTCACTGATTTATTTTAAACTTTTTACACTGGCATTAAGTACTATAGCGTTGAATAGACTATAGTAAAGAAGTGGAAAGCACTGTTTACTATAGTATACTTGGATTGCAAACCTTGCAATGTGCCATAAATTCCTTTTGGCAAATCTCCTCTCCAATGGTCGTTGAGCTTCTTTTTTTGAATGACGTTTTGGAGGACGGACGAACTGGGAAAATTTTGTGATTATTTCCGATGACAACCGTCTCTCCGACCAATCTGCCCGCATCGTGACTTGGACAATTTAGACATTGTCCTTACACTTGACTACCTAATTTTATTGACCATTGGATTTGCACTCACAACATGGATTATCAACAGCTAATTTGATAATCGTTTCCTTACTTTCAACATATATCCGTGTTATAAATTATTTTTACAAGTTTAAAAAACTAGGACGTTAAACTGTTAAAATTTTATAAATAATTAATTTATAATTTATACATTTTATGGTTTACAAAATAAATAAAAAATATACATTCATTTTGTTATAATATTATATTATTCTATATATTATAATATCTTTCATTTTAAAAATTTGCAGTATCTGATTGTCAAGTACAATTTTGTTAACGTAATTACTAATCAAAGGTAGATCGATAAAGCATTTAAGAAAACAGTATCAATCCAATCGATGACGTATTTATCTATTTTGCATGAGAACGTGTTTGATCAAATTGTTGTCTGTCTCGCCTCTTATCTGTCCATAAACAGGTGCACCATTTTGCAATCATCATCATCATCGGTGGCTCATATGACAAACTTTCCGTTCTTGTCAAGTTTTGACTGTCAAGATTTTCCATTGCCCGTACACATGGTCTCCCCCAAAAAATGACTAGACACTTTTTAATTTAATAATTAATTTATTTTATTTAAAGAATAAGATGGAATAGTACCACTTCAAGTGGGCAAAAAATTGTAATAAATATTAATAAAATAATAAAATAACATAATTTTTTTTTACAAAAACTAACTATGTAAAAATATAATCGAAATAGATTAACATCACATTCGACATATGAGACAGAAGTCCAACATACTGATGGTTATATTTACACTCTGAAAGCAAGAATATCGAAGATGACAAAAGTTGGATGAAAGGAAGTGACAAGTTTTGTCGATGACTCGGAGAATATTTAACCAACACACCACAGGGAGATCTTTATATTTGAACTTGACCTTGACTGACATTGTCAGAAGTAGAAACGGTGGATTGGCTCGAGTTGACCGAACTGGTCATGTGGCCATATGGCGATAAGTTCTCCTTCTGGCATATCTTGAGCAATGGCCCTTCAAACAGGCTTTCAATCTCTTCCAACGACTTGCCTTTAGTTTCAGGCAAAAAGCAGAAAAATAGAATCCAACCAAGCAAAGCAAGGCAGGCGTAGAGATAGAAGGCACCGTAAGTGGTAAGTACTTGAGTCAAGGTAAGAAAAGTTAACGAAACCAATAGGTTGAAGAACCAATTCATTGAAGTCGAAGCTGAGTAGCAAAAACTGTATTTACATCACATAGATTAAATTGCTGTTTATTAATAAAAAAATCAAGGGGTAAGTACCTTCTAGACCAGAGAGGATAAATTTCCGAGTTGACAGTCCAAGGCATTGGTCCCATGCCAGGAGCAAAGAAGAAGAGATAAAGCATAAGTCCCCCCAAAGTCATCCAGGAATAGTTGGAAGGACACCAGGTAGTGGCCCATGTCATCGTGCTTGTGGTTCCGTTCAGGCAGAACGAAGAATTTCCTTCAGACATAGATGCCAGTTGGTTGAAATAGTTGAATCTTTACCAAATAACTTACCGAAAGGAAGTTCAGTTTTAGGATTGAGTGACAAGCAAGAGCCATTGACATTGTTCGAGCCGCTGGTAAGTACGTCCCAGAAATCCTTTTTATTCCTCAAGAGTAATGATGTCCCATTCGAAAAATAAGCTGAAGTATCAGTGAAGCAAAATCCACACTTTTGCGAAGCAATGCATTGGCCACAACTGGAGAAAGTATTGCACAGAGATTGATCAGATTCGGGATGGAATGACACTGGAGGCGAGTGAAGGTTGGCCAACTGGAATCCGGCGGCGAGCATGACTAGTGAAATAACAACCCCAAACAAACTGGACAAAGTAAGAAGACGACGTCCTAGCTTTTCCACCAAGACAAGGCCCACAAAAGAGAAGATGAAGTTGATGGAAGCAGTCAAAGAGGAAAGCCAAACTGCAGTTGATTTATCGTTAATGCCAGACATTTGAATAATGGTAGCACTATAATACATGACTGTATTGATGCCAGCCAGCTGTTGGAACATCATTAAGAGACAACCCACAAAAAGAGCTCGGCGAATAGGGCGATTCGAAAGAATTTCCTTAATGCTCTTTGACCCACCGTCTTGATCTTCATCCTGAAGACACTTGTCTTTAATGCAGTCATACTCGACTTTGATGTCAGCTTCACTAGTATTGGCCATTCGAAATTTAGTCAACGACTCGAACGCCTCTTCATAACGACCTTTCTGGATGAGCCATCGAGGTGATTCAGGCATAAAGGTAAAGAAAACTAATTGCAGAGCAGAGGGAACCGAAGCCAAACCTAAGAAGAAAAGTGAGCTTAATCCAATATACTTTGTTTACTTACCAAGCATCCACCTCCAACCATGTTCATGTGTGCTGAAAAATCCGGCAACAACCGATGCAACAAATTGACCAAAAGTGATAAAACACGTGTTGATCGAAACCATTTTACCACGAATTTCGACCGGTGCCACCTCAGCAATATAGACAGGGATTGCCATTGAGGCAAGGCCTATGGCTAAACCCACAGTTGCTCTGCCGGCAAGTAGCATGTATTCATTGTGCGCCAGTGCCATCATCAAACCTCCAATAGTGAAGACAAAACTGGCCAGAATAATAATCCACTTCCGTCCGAAACGATTGGTCAAGTAACCAGCCAATAAGGAGAAAATCCAGGCCGTGAGAATAGTGACTGATATCACTACCTCCTGCATAGTTGCACTCAAGCCAAAGTAGTCCCTATTAGTAGAAACCAATTAATGCATTTTAATTAAACATTCAAATTCAAATTACAAGAAATATCAGACGGGTCACATGACCGGAGGGGTTTGCTTGCCATACAGCAACACTGTCTGGCGAGGGTAGGGGCGACAACATCAGATAGTGTAGATGTAAACACACCAAAGATGCATACTCGCGATAAGTGGCAGCAAGAGGAGAGCACGAATCAACTTGTGTTCAAATCCACATGCCAAAAGCAACCATCCAATTAAAATATATCCAACAAACACCAGAGACTCGTGCAATTCTTTCAATTATCAATTTCCCTTAGGCTTGAAGCATACCCTTCTCCCTCATCCGTAAATAGTTGCTAACCACTTAAATCGAAGATAAGCTAACTTATTTTTTAATGCTTTGGCTTGAAAATTATTCACATTAGTCAAATTCAATTAAACTTATATATAAACTACCATTGTTTCAAATTTTTCGAATTTTTAAGAATGTAATGAGATGAAGCGCTAATTTGCCAAGCCTAATTGCAATCTTACCCCCATAGCAATCCAAACGTGATGTTACATGGCATGTTTGAGTTAAATGCCAAACCTAGAATGTCACGTTCCACAAGATCAAAAACTTTAATTATCAACGCAACAACTACCAGCTTGTTTGATGACAACAACAACAAAGATTGGATAAACATCAAAATAAGTTATGCACATTCTCCAATCCCATTGAGTGTTGAATCAACTACACGTGCCTCAACAGATAACACAGGAAATAAACGATCGCTCTTAACTGAAAACAATGATAAAACTTGAAATTGATAAGGATACAATATTCAAATTTGGTGACAGTGATACAAGCAAAACTAATTGATTGGTCAAAATGCCAACTCTCGCTAGCATCCTGAACGCAATTTGAAAACTCACTTTTCTTCTAAGCAAGCTGCACTAACCAAACTTGTTTACCTAGAGAGGGTTTATCTATCCTTTCACTTTTTTTGTTGATTTTTCACTTTGAATCTCACCCCATCTGAGTCACGTACAGGTAAGGTGCTTGACTCTGACCAAAGCTCTCACACTATTTAACAGTATTACCGGTTTATCAGTTGGCCTCAAGCGTCAAATAGAGATAGCTACTCTGCGTCAATCCGACAATTTACGGTTCGATCTATCTAGAAAACTTGTGATTTAAAGCCGATAGATAAACAAGAGATGGCCACAAGTGGATCCACACATGTAGTGATTTACACACACTCTTTACTGTGAAAGTATGCACCTGTATGCTCTAAAAGTCACACGGATCAAGTATAACTATCAGGCGGATTATCAACTATGCAGAGAATGTTTCTAGTCTCTCTAACGATAAAAAAATTAAGCTAATATGTCAAAACAATTTTAAATTTATTAAATTTGAACCAACGAATTTTCTCTCCTAGTCTCTCTCTCTCTCTCTCTCTAAGTTAACTTCATATATGCTAAATTTAGCTATGCAAGCTAAGAGAAGTCAAGATTTATAGCACAAAAATGTAATACTTTCATTGGCATGCATTCGACCAGAATGTTCTTACCAAACACTCAAAAGAAAATACAAAGCAAACATAACCTCTGACCTCGAACATTTGAGACATGATAACCTTCGACTTTTACCACCTAACCTTCAAAACAAATATTTGTTTAAAATGTCTACCACACATGAAACATTTCAAGGTTTTGCGGGCGATGATTGACTTGATCCTATCCTATTTATTTTCTTTGCTATATATAGAGAGGGAGAGGGAGAGTGAGAGCTAGAACACGAAGCGTGGCCTAGAATGTTCTTGAGAGGTAAAGCTCATGCAGCCAAAAGTAAGACAAGTTGTAAAGCATTGCCAACCGCCAAGGATCTAGATCCAATATATTTCCTTATGGCAGGTTGTGCTAGTGACAGGAAGATGGCAGTCGAAAGTCTCTTATCACCAGTGCACATTGCCGCATTGAGCAATCCCGCAAGCGCGCGGTAACATGTGGAAATGCGATGAAAATAATAAGTAAGTATATACCTGATAAAAACCATAGCGCCCGAAACTATTCCGGTGTCGTAGCCAAAGAGAAAGCCTCCAATGGCGGACAATGCGGTGACCAGATAGATGTACCAGTTGACCCCGTCCCTGTGAGTCTTGTCGCAGTAGTTGTTGTTGACACCCATTTCGTCTTGCTGGTGTTCAGTGTCAGACTGCAAGAGATTGGTGTTGTCGGTTCGGTAGTTGGCTCGGGTGTGATGGTTCGAGGTGCGATGTCTCCGTCTCCGATCTCGTCGATGTCGCTCGTTGCAGGAGCGCGCCACAATTGAAGCCGAGGCCGGCAAAAGGAGCTGCTTTTCATCGCTGCCCAGCTGACTATCCTCGGAGTCGTGGTTGTGGTGGTAGTCAGAATCGGTGGTCGGTGCGGCTCGGTAGCGCCGCACCTCAGCCTCAGTCGCCACCTCTGGCGCGTCGCACTCATGGTCATGGTCGTCCTCGGATAGTCGAGTGATAGCTTCGTGCACAATCTGCTCGAATGCTACTGACAAGTGAGAGTGAGAGTGAGCCACTGCCCCCTCACCCGATGACGTCTGACTCATTGCCTCCAAGTGTCCACCCACCACCCGACACTACACCCGGTGACACTACACTAATCAATCAACCAATTGTCTTCCAACACGCGCCCCACCGATGATACTCCAATTGACGTTAGTCTACACTTTGAGCTTTGCACTAAGATCACTTCTTAAGCCTCTTCACACTTTCACATCAAATTCTACTGACATCACACAAACACGGCTGGTACGTCGACGAGATTGTGTTCGGATTGATATCGGTCAAAGAAAGTGGTTTCAAAATAAGTTCGCGTGACGGCTAATAACTATAGTTTTCCGCACAATTGAGCAAATGTTTAATATATATATATTTTAGAAAAAGTGGAATGAAATAACGCGAATGGACTTCTTTCAAGTAGAGATCAAGACTGAGTGGTGGACAGCTTTGATTGCACTAGCTTCAAGTGATCGAATGGATATGAACGGAAAAGTACCACAAAAGTTCATGGGAGAAATGAGCATTTCAAGATTTAAACTTTGGCTGATAGTGCTGATCTGGTGATGTTTATCACAGTAGTGGAAAGCTTAGTTAAAGACGTTAAGTAATGTCAAAGGTCAATTCAAAGAATGGCGTTTTTAAGAGAAACCAAGATTCACAAGGGATATATGTGAACTGATCAACAAGTGGATCTGTATTGGCAGTTCCGAGTAGCTAGATTGCACTAGAGGCGTTTCACACTACCGTGCACCTTCCACAAATAGCACTGGTTTGTATCCCATTGCGTGGGCAATACGGCATTTCCTCGAACTGATCCACGCAAAACGCGCAACAAGTTGACTGCACTGAGCAAGTGAGAGAAACTCAACAGAGAGTAGTGATTGCCCAAACAAAAACAATCATTTGGTGTAACGCTTTTTGTGGACATGTCTTCTAAGCTATCACATGGACTTCAGACGTTCAACGTAAACAAACTCTGGTGAAAATGAGTTAGACAGTGTATTCAAAGTGTTACAAACTATATCGAGCACCCGAGTACAAATTATTTGACAAGCAATAGTTATTCGATATTGTTCTATTTGATTTAGGTATGGAGAATGTTATTTACGGAGTAAATAATTGCTAATTGTATTGGATTTATCATTTTAGCTATATATATCTCTTTGGTAGTCGATACCACAATAAAGCTTGTAGGGTCGTGACTAGTTGATATAAGAAAGAGTACTGATAATAGCTCTTTGGCTTCTTGGTAGCACAAACATATGCATTTGCTATTTGCTTGTCACCCCGTAACTGGTGAAATAGCTTGAATCTCTAGCACTATGTCTCTGCAACCAGTCAACACGGTTTGTCACACTTCGAGTTTGAACCCTTGATGCTAGGAAATGATTAGACGAGCTATGCAACCGATGCTCACTTGGTCTTGTGATCTTATCGTGATATGATCAACAAAATAAGAAAGAAAAATATTTAATAAAAATAGCATTTTATGTTAATAAAAAAACATTTCGAATAAAAACATTAATAAACTTTTCACGTTAGTAACATGCTTTCAGAAAAAGCTCTAAGTTCTAATAAAAGTTACGAGGAACTAACTTGTTGATTGGTGTGATTTGGTAACTTTTTCAAGACACGGCGTACCTTCTCCTCCCAGCAGATTAGATCTTTTCCACGATTGTCCGGTGTATGTGCGAAGTAAACCTTGTTGAACATAGCAGTCTTGGGACTGATGTGAACCTAAAGTGTTTTATAAAGACAGGTAAAATTTATTTTTAGTACCATAATTAGTAGATACCTTATGAAGTGATGCACTATCTTGAAGTGGTTTGTAGTTCTCTTTGTTTCGCTGGAAACTACTCTCTTTGACAAAGGTGGCATTCTTGACTGGTGTAGATTGAGTCGGGGTGTCGTTGTTGTGATCGACACACTCCTGGTCGTTGTCCTGAGGAGTGAGGTTGTGAGCGGTGATGCAATATCGTTCGCGGTGTCGGTTTTCGTTATCATCGTTTCGAAGGAACTGGGACCAAGTTCGCCAGCGACACTGGTGCAAAGCATCACTAGGACAAGGGTTGGGATCGTTTTCACTGTTAACCATCACTTCTGGGATTGGGTTCAAGTTGGCCGATTCGGTACAATTCAGACGTGAATAATCACACTCGACACATTTGAGCTGACCTTGTTGTGCCATCATCTTCAAAGTTCTTTCCGTGTGTTTGCGATAGATGGTTAGCCGGACTGGTTGACCTTGCTTGAACAGCTCGCCAATGGTGTGCAGTGTCGGCGAGCGTATTGCGTTTACCTGAACGATGCGATCGTTGATGCGAAGACCAACCCTCTCGGCCACGCTGCCTTCCAAGACCGCGTCCACAACCACATAGCGGTGTCTCCAGGTCTCACATATCACTGCACCCAACAGGTCCGAGCCCAACAGAGCTATTTCAAACTGAAGCATAAAGTACTTCGTTGCACCACTGCACTTTGCCTTCTTCACCATCATTTCCGACGTTTGAACAATAACAATACAACTGAAAACTAAAACAAAGTGGCGATATAAGCCAGAACGATTGATCAATTGATCGCAAAAGACTGATAAACAGCCGAGAGCTTAAGTAATCGCACTAAACTTAATACCAGATGAACTTGACACTAGCCAATAGGCAGTCATTTTTTGAGTGAACTACTGTGCCGTCAATGCTCTTACTATCAGGACAAAACATCGAACAGCGCTCAAGGTTGTTATACAGTCTACGAGTACAACTTACATACGATCGCACACAATTGCATTTAAACATGTGATTAATACCTACAGATAATAACTTTCATTAGGTAGAAAGCAACAATCAGAATAGTTATTAAAGTTACGGGTAAAAATAAATTAAATCACTTATTTGACTAACTGGGAATTATTTATTTACAATGACTCATTCATATCGTCATCACTTTCATCAAGACTAATTTGTTTTGTTGAAATCAATTGTTTGAATGAAACCGATTCTTGTTTGGATTCTTCAGCGAGATCAATCACCCTGCGAATCATCGCTTTGAGTCGATTGATGTTAAACTTGGTGACAGCGGACACGCCGACAATCTTGTCAAACTTGAACTCTTCATCGTGCTCGTTATCGGGCCAACCTTCCTCTGCTCTGGTTTCAAGTGAAGTGTCGATCCCGTGAACCATCTCTTCAATGGATGGTATCGTAATCTTGGTCTTCTTCAATGCTTCGATTAACTCATTGAATCGAGATCGCTTGTCGGAAGTATCTAGTTTGCTGATAACCAACATGGATGGCTTGGTACGCAGTATGGAACGATCGTAAAGGTTAAGTTCGCTGACCAATGATTGAATCACCTCGATCGGACTTTGCGAAGACCATGTTTCGTGATACTCTGTTCCGCCAACATTTTTAAAGCCGTCGATATCGACGACAAACAAAAGTAGCTTGGTTCGAACAATATGCTTCAAGAAACTGTGCCCGAGTCCAATGTTGCAATGAGCACCTTTAATCAAACCTGGCAAATCAGCCACTGTGATTCTCCTATAGTCCTCGTCGTATAGTTTGCCTCTTGACTTTGCTTTTGTTGAATACTCATTGAAAAGTTGGACCTCTTTAGGTGGATCATACTGAATCACTCCGAGATTAGGCCGTATTGTAGTGAAGGGGTAAGAAGCAATCTTGGGTGAGGCGCGCGACAAAGCTCGAAGCAAGGTTGATTTGCCAGCATTTGGAAAGCCAACTAGTCCCACGTCGGCTATAAGTTGAAGATCAAGTCTCACGGTCAATTGTTGACCCTTGGTTCCACAGTAAGCGTTAGTTTTGTCCCCGCCACGTCCACCAAAAGCAATCACTACTCGATCGTCAGGTTCGTTCAAATTGGTCAATGTTCGCTTATATTCATCTTGAATCACAGTCACTCCAGTGGGTACTTTCACCTCAAGGTCAGTGCCATTCTTGCCAATCACTGAACTGTAAGTACTGTGCTCGCCATTAGCTGCTCGAAAGCCTGACTTATAGTCCTTGGATCGGCGAACATCTTTCAGTGTCAAACCATTCTTGGCCACTAAGCACACGTTACCACCATTGCCGCCAAGTCCATGAATCTTCGGGTAACCATTACCGCCATTTCCAGCTAAAACTTTAATGCGAAGACTATCAATAAAATGTTTGTGTTTTTCCTAGAAATAATCGAAAAACAAATCATTAAATTATACTCGAAGTAAAAAACAAATAATAAATAGAAAACCTTTATGTAAACTCGTCCAGTTGGAGTTATATATGCATATTGCGGCCTTGTCACTGGATTTCCATCACCCAGAGATCGTATATTAATTAATTTATTTTCTAAGAAATAAAAACGTCTTACAAGAAGTGGAGAAAACATAAGGAAGCAGGTAACTCGAATAAAGTCACTCAAAACATGTGGCAAACACCGCATGTACGTGAAACAAAATGTGGATACACGCTTGTAAACAAACGACATCTGTGGAGGGACTATGGGAGCATTTTCTAGAGCATTTGTTTGTGTGAAGTAAACTTACGCCTGAGACCTGAGGTCTGTCAGTTTGATTTTTATTACGACACTACTAACTTGTTTCGATCTGTTTGCATTCCGAAGTTGTCTGAAGCCAAAATGAATCAATATCAGCAATCTTACAATGATCACAAGAGACTCGAGATCGAGGCTGAAATGAGCAGGTATGTTGTATATCTCATTATACGGATTTGTTAAAAAATATGCCTTAGTATAGTTTTATGTATCTTATAAAGCAATATTTTATATGTGTTACCGGCAAAACCCGTAGTAGCGGCACAACGCGTAATGCCTAGGCAAAACGTTATTTTATTTATTTTCTCACCT
>WURS02057814.1:0-10765 GCA_011762765.2 Rhinocypha anisoptera | reverse complement strand
CCTGGGCGGGATTCGAACCCGCGACCTTTGGGTTAGCCGGCGAGCACGCTACCCACCAGGCTAACCCGGTCGGCCCAAATGGCGCTACTTCATGCGATAATATTAACGATATCAATGCATTTAAATCATAAAACATCAATTTCTATTGTGTTCCGCAAACAAATTGGTTATAAAATTTCATTTCACAGGATTATTGTTTCCCCACGCAGTTTCCCGTAATAATGCGGGTGCAAATTCCCAGTTCCCTCAGACCGGCGTTATAACCGAACTTCACCCTGCTTAATACTTATTGATTGCACTATTTCGGTAAAACATTTAAACCTCACTCCAACGTACAATGGTATGACAACTTACCCATGACCATCATAGAAGGGATTCATACAAATTAATGTCTGCTGCTACTTGATTGGGACAGGGTTGTTTATATTTTTTTTCAGCCACTGGGATATTTTAAGCCAACTTAACTACGAACAAATGCCTAAAGTTAGTGTGGAAGTGACGTAGGTTGAATATTCGCCATTGTGCTCCGAGGAAACTTTTGTCTTTCTTAGCTGCCATCACCCAGTCGATTTTCCAGGAGATTGGTTCTGTAGGATCTCAAAAACAACTCAAGTTCCTTAAAGGTCGTGCATATGACCTCGTAAGTAGGGTTCGGCTCCATTTTATGTGCCACCTGCCATTTTCCCACGAAGTTCTAAGTGTTTCGAAAATTGCGACCTATCACGTTTCAGAAGGTTTCATCCGGGGCCTTCCGATCAGCATTACACGGTTGATTTTCCGAAATTTCGAAAGCGCATCGGACTAAAATGAGGGATTAACAAGAGGCATGGTGTATCTAGAACGAAGGAAAAATGCCCGAAGATTTCGAGATCCGTCGAATATAAATTAATGATAATCTTGATCGAGCACAGGACCGTCTCATGGGAAATGCGAAAACTCTTTGCAAGGGAAATCTTTTTTTTTTAATCGTAAAATTTCGAATAAAAGCACTTGTGGATTCTGCCTCTTCGTCCTAAAACCAACTCCGGGTTTAGGGGTCTCGGTTTTCACTTGAAAAATAGATCTTTTTTTTACGCTTACTTATTAAAAAAAAATATTTTCATTGTTTTGAACCTGCAAACTCCTATCACCCATCCCATAAACAGAAAATAGCTCCTGAAAGGCGTTAATACTCATTATAAATCTCAAATTTTTGGGTATGTAATTTACACTTCTAATCAGATGCGATCCCACCATCCAAGCTAGCTTAAAATTTTATGAAGCTTATGAAATATATGAAATTGTTGTTTTATAAGAATGTTGTTTATGAATGTTGCTTTTTAATTCTTCTATTCTTTTTAGAGCTTAAAAAGTAAAGAGGCCGATATACTCAACTATAAGCAATTATATATCGTTAAAGACAATCTATATTTAATTAATTATCTTTATTTGTCAACTATATATAACAAGATGAGGTCGTGGTAGCCCAGTGGGTAGAGTGCTTGGCTACTGACCGGGGAACCCGGGTTCGAGACCGGATGACGACCCTCCGGACACCTCCAGCTAAACCCAAGCTGAGTGATTTTTCGGGTACCACATCTTCGTGGGAAACCACAGGCGGCATAGGGAAATGAACTGGCCCCTCAACCCAAAAATGGAATCCGCATCGAACTCCCTTCTATTGCTTCAACGTTTACAATCAGCGAAACCGAATAAGCGGAAGTGTTGGCTAGAATGAAATATATAACGTCGAATGATTCACACGGCCTCTTCTCTGAATCCATTTGAAAAATATATGTACTCTTTTAGGGAGCGACTAATTCATGTTGTGGAAATGTATCCTGGTATAATTGTAGAACGTATTTTTTAAAAAAACTTGTCATCATGTCTTTCCTAATATTTTACAGTAGATGTGTAATCAATCATGGTAATAATACTTGATGATATATTTTGGAGATATGCCGATATGTATTCCGAATTTTGAAAGTCATTCCCTGGTAGAGGTAATTCCTTCAATTGACTTGTGATCAGTTTTTTTTCTCTCGGGGCTGTCAAGTCGGAACAATTTGGTTATGAGTGGTTCCTCGCAAAAAATGTTGGTATATCTTATACATTTATTATATACCATTGGTGGGTTAACAAAATACTCAAATTACTCCTGGTCTATATAATATGAATATAAATGAACAAAAGTGCTCACTTTTGAAAAAAAAAATCAATTTGAAAAAATAAAATAAAATTAGGCGTAAATACTGGACACCATTAAAAAAAAATTAAGCTCACACTAAAGGTTATATTACGATATAATACTGTATAATTAAGCGCTGAGACAAAATTTAGTGTTCGGAACAATTAAACTGTCGAATATCTAAAAAATTTGATTTTAAGCAGCAATAATAATGGTACTTAGTACCCTTAAAATGAATTTGGAGGTATCCTCTCTGTGTCAAAACTGCGTTACTTTACTGAAAGATATCGGATTAGTTAAAAAATGTCTATAACATTTCTTCTAAGGAATTTTGTCTTGTTATTGACGATAATGTCTCTGTTGAAGTATAATTTTTGGTGTTGAGGCAGATTAGGAAAATTGCTAAAGTAAATTGATGAGAATCGTACTTTAATCATGTGTGATGTATTAATTATATTTTTTTAAATCGCATAGCATTCATTTTATCAATGACTTTAGTATATTAATGGTATTTTATATATATGTTCGGTAATTAACTCTGAAACATTGGCTTGGAAAAATTTAGAGTAAAGAAACCTACATGTTTACTCTTAAGTAATTTTTCCCGAAAAAGGAAATAAAACAGAGGTGAGTAAAATGTTCCAGATGATAACAGAGTACGTTGAAACCCGGGTCGTACCATAAGAAAAGAATTTTTAATGGAAAAAGAAGTATTGTATTTAAATTATATTAACCTCCATAAGTAAGTTTCAATTGGTATATACTCATGAGTTGAAAGGTCAGCCTTTCTTATTCCATTGAGGATCATAAAAATCACATAAATAGAAAATAGTATTCAGAGTCCGCTCCGTTCCATGGATCCTGTTTCAATTCATAAATCTATTCCTATGTCTGCGCCTGTTCAAACGCGAGAAAGTTCCCTCCCGGATTATTTTTTCGCTCACCGGCGGGGAAAACCAGGAAAACAAACAATGGGAGTAGGAAAGGCATTCAGATAGACATACAGATTGAAGAATAATAATAGTGCGTTGCGAAGAACGCATATCGGAAACTGGAAATGTAGTCCATAACGCCATGAAAGCATTCCTACAAAGAATACCACTAGGCGGTAGAAAAACACAATAAATTACAGGGTATTGGGAAAGGAATATATGAACAAAAAAGGATCAATAGAAAAAGGCGAGGACGATGGAAGAAATCGTTTCCAAAGAGGAAATATATTATAGACCTGAAGTTGGAATTCAACCTTTTTTCGGCGTATGGTTCTGGAAAACGGCTTACAGCCATGAAGTATCCACCAATTAAATTATGTGTGGTCAGCGAAGGGAAACGTTCTCTTACTTCGCCCGCAGAAATTTTTTCCTTGCTGTTTATGCGTTTCCAACCCTGTATCAATTGCCTATTATTTATTTCGTGCTTGTATAAGTAAATGTAATATAAAATAAATAATAATATTATATTATCATATTTGTTAAATAGATGTTGGTGTCATATTTATAGCAAGTGGAACTTTAATGATATATAAGATATAAATAAGATCACAAGCACGATGATAATAGTTACGATAGCTAGTGTGCATGTTTTATACTTATACATTGCATGTTTTTTTAATTATATGTTTATTGACTTTGTTCCCGCATGATGTGCATTATTTTTTTTTCATAGAAATTTTCGTGTGCAACTCGTTCCATTCAAAATGAATAACATGGTATATAGTGTGTGTACGGGGATGGATGCCTGGTTATGCCTATAACATCCTGCCACACACCCTTGAGGCGGCTTGCAGGGTAATGCGTAGGCGTAATAATAAGTGGCCTTGCACGTGGATGTGGGAGACAATTGGAGATTTCATTGAATTTTTTTGTTCATACGTCCTTCAAGGAGAGGGACCCTAAATAGAGATTTGAAGAAAATATTAGTGAAAATCCTAATATGGAGCGTGGCATTATATGGATCCGAAACCCGGTCCGTGAGGAAGGATGATGAGCATAGATTTGAAGCTTTTGAGATGATGTGGGTTTGGCGAAGGATGGAGAAGGTGAAGTGGACAGAGAGAGGAAAACGAAGGAAGAAGTTTTGAGAATGGTAGGGGAGGAGAGGCGTTTGCTGCGAGAGATCCAAAAAAGACAGGAAAGTTGGTTGGAAGGGGTACTCGGGGGCAATGGGTTTTTGAAGGTTGTAATAGAGGGTAGAATGTTGGGTAAGCGGGGCAGGAAGGGAATAGGGATATTGGACAGAATGATAGGGGGTAGGAAATAAGCAGACTTGAAGAGGGATTACAGTTAGATGTTATGCGGCCAACCTAAGCTCCGACTTATCAAAAACCTACCTTAACCGGTAGATTATCCCTTCATCATATTACTATTATTACTTACTAAGTAGTAAATATATTTTGTGTGAAGTTACGAAGTTCTTCTTATTTCAAAACTCCCTTGAAAGGCTCCCCCTCAGACGAAATTCGGCCCATCCAAAAATTATATCGACTTATAAAGCCCCCGAATCGAATTGATAACCCAACTCTGTGCATTCACAAACGATAACTACCTAGAGAACACCGTCAGCGATAAAATAACTCGAAGAAATAAAAAAATCATTACGCGACACGATTGAGCAGTGGCCAGAGCCATGATCGAGAATTTTTGCGAGGCGCGTATCATCGGCAAAATGATTATTGCGCAAACTGTAATGTCTCCCAAACCATCGAACGACTGCCTACCCATTCGAATCGAATACCAATGAAGGCAATAGCAAATAGGATTTCGTCCCGCGCGAGGAAAAATTCCACGGCACAAGTCGGTACTTCCAAACACTCCGGCGACGTACAATAATACAATTGACACACTTTTTTGCCTGGCGTAATTACCCTTGCCGCTCCATAAAACGCCACAAGCGCGTCTCCCCGCGCAATCCCGTTGCGTCGGTCTTGCACCCGTCCAAACCGCTCTCACTTTTCTTCCGCATCCACTGCCTTAATCCAATGACACACCTGCCGAAGCCCATTGACCCAAAACCCATTCCCTTTCAACTCGAATGCTTTCTTAAGAGGCAACTGTTGAAGAATACAACGATATTCACGATGTGAGCAGGTACTTATTTTAAGGACACGTAATTCGCTTGACTCATGAACTACTCAAATGCGCAAAGCCGAGTAAAACTGTATGACTAAACTTTTAGCGGCGACGGCCGAGTCAGCCGAGTGAGTAACGAGCTCGCCAGCTAACCCAAAGGTCATGAGCGTTCGAGTCCCGCTCAAGATCTTGCGTTTGACTAAAACTAATTTTTGTCACGCGGCCGTAAAAACATGAGCCAAAATCACTCGAAAGGGACCCCCAGAGAAACGGGACATTGCTTTTAAAAAACATTTAACTTAATGAACATTCGGTGGAAATGTTTTTTAATTGTAAAATGTGGCCGTCTGGAGTAAGTACGTATACAGTTATGGCCTCCATTTTTTATGGTACGATCACAAGCTAACAAGAGGATTCAACAGTGACAGATTTCGTCTTGCGTCCATCACAACCGCGTCGGGAATAATATCAAATATGAAAAACGGCAGGGAGATTTTTAGAGAGTGGGGGTCAATAGACGGGAATCTGATCATCACATTAAAAAGTAAAGAAATCATTGAGGGGTCTAAAGAAAAAGTAGGCTTTGTCCCCATGTGGCAAAAGAAGCGAACCGCGGACGTTGGAGAGATATCAGAAATCTCATTTTACATTCGATTCCAGCATGAAATTAAAGAATTTGTAATTGACCACAAAAGATAATTACTTATTATTAATTTAATTAAAAATTATTTAATTAAATATTTTATTTAAATATTTTTAATGTAACTACACCCGGGTCGTAATAAAAAATTTTTGAGGAAAATTGCAATTTCTTTAATTTCATAATGATGAAATTCCACCACACCACGCCTGATACTTCACTCTTCATTCGATCCCACGTTGAAAACGCCACAGGCACACTTTGAGGGCAAGAAACATTAATTGGTTATGATCGAATGAATATAATAAGGGAAAATGGAAATTCAACGACAGAGAGATAGAGAGAGATCCGGCACAGATGGCAATTAAGAAATGAAGCGTGACAAAAGAGCCCACAGAGCGTTAAAGAGGATTGGCCTGGGACTGGGGCGAATGGAATCGTGCAGTTAGCCAAACTTCAAATGGCAAGACGACTAATGACTGATCTCACTCTCTCTCTATTACTGCCATGAACATTTTACGACGGGCCCGACAGTTCCTTCGCCGAAAAATTTCTGGAGAAATACGGGAACGTCGAGGCACACGCCAAAAGTATTGGTGTCCCGAACACCCGCACGGAATTTTGAAGATGGAAGGTTTCTAACGGGTCCCGCTAACTTCTTGTAAAAGTCCCTCCTAATTTATTTTGGACCAACTCTCGCGAACAAACTTTCACACTTGTGCTTGTATACGTTTGGGGAGCCTCAAATCGTCTCAGACTTCTCACGGCACCAGAGCGCATTTCTAAGCGCTGCGAGCAAATAGAAGAATGGAAAATACGCAGAATCTGACATCGAGAGCCCCCGTGAGATTTTTCTACGGAGAAACGCTCAAAACGTGTTAAAATTACCATGCGCGAAAATTACCTGCTCTCCAATAAAAGCGACTGGAACTTGCGCGTTTTGGCCTCGAGGAGAAACCGACGTGCAGACGGACACCCCATCGATTTTCTCCCGAGGTCCAAAATACCAGTAGCGTCGAAGCGAAAGCAAATACGGGCAAGTTGCCGCCGCCCATGCCCGTCGTTTCATTAGCAACCGTGATTATTTTCCTCCCTTCGCGCTTTAACGACGATTTGATAATTTTCATGACCATCCCACGCCCACCCCCTCTCCCGCCCCAACCATCGCGTGCCAGGAATCGGGAAGTCCTGATGTGTTATTTATCGTTCTGCGACGCGAGATGGTCCCCCGTGTATTAATCCTCAAAGAGACAACACGACAAGCAAAACTCGAAAAGGACTACGCACACCTTTTCACTTGCCAAGTGAAGTAAAGCTAGCCGTCATTTGAGGACAAATTAGACGGCGAGCGAGATTAAACCCCATGTCGAAAAAAAACAAGTAAATTGAATCTCCTGCAGGGGACGAGAAAGATATAATTGCAAGGTCCTAAATGATATCTGTCGACTTGCTCTCGCATTGGGATGGAGATGAAGGAAAAGGTTACATGCAGAGTGGCGTGTTTTGAACGGCCTTACTCTTCACGTTGTTAACTAATAGAACTAATTCCATTTAGCGATAGGCTGACTGAACCCAACTGTGGATATCGACGCTTCGCGTGCCAATGTTTTGGACGTTCGTGATAACGTCCACGGAATACGAAGCGAACATTTAACCAGCATTAGCAACGAAATCTCAGACGAGTATGTCACTCCAATGCCAGGAATTCAATTATTATCTTCAATTGGTTTGTAGCAGCACTCCAAGCTATGCTGTCGCCTGCCAGCCCCTTCATACCTTCGTAGTCCCCAATATTCTCTATTATGTTTCTCAAACCCATCCTTGGCCTAACTCCAGGCTTATTCCCTCCTAATATCCCTTACAATGCAGCTTTCACCAAACTGTTATGCCTAAATATGTCATAAACGTTTCCCTCCTCTTATTTTAAGCGGAGTCTCTTCATAAGCTCATTTATCGTCAGCTCTCCGGAGTACCTCTTTATTGATTAAGCATTATCTCTTCAATGATTTATCTTCTAACCATAAATCTTTAACCATACAATCTCCTAGCCCGATCGGAAGTTGGAACGGATTTTGGTGACTGAGGGTGAGGACGGCGTTTTGAAGCGACGCGGGCCTTCTACGCCATATTTTGAACGACGCTGTCGAGTATCGTAACTACTCTTGGGTTCAATCCGGATCTTATCTTCTCCTTGTAAAAGAATCTTACAGCGAATTGCGCCTTCGATTAAGCACGGACTGCGAATGACTACGCAAAAATAGAATACCGTAAAATTACGACATTTTAAATTAATACATAAAAAAAATTTCTCCCTCAAATATTCTTAAGAACAAGGCTAAAAGTGCGAGAGATGACGATTTCCTTTTAACACGTGCATATTTCATGCGTTCCAAAAATACTAAAACGTAAACCATCGCTCGAATGTATTAATTTTTTTTAGATCGGACGGCTTCAACACACACAGGTCACCTCGGATCTTTTTATTACAGCCTCGTGGAATGAAGGACCGGTGAGTTGGATTAGAACGTCTCCAGCTTGGGCCGTCATGTACACATGATGGGTGTGCAATCAACAGGCTTATTTGTTTTAAATTGTTAACATCCACAACAGAAGAAGAGCGAGACGCCTCTCAAAAAATGTTTAATCGACTCTATGTCAAAACAAATACCATAAAAGCAATAGTCACTTAAGAAAATAGTGGAAAATTTATTTCCACAATAAATTGAGAAATGATAAAAAAGGCTATGAAATAATTTAAAGAAATCAGGAGAAATAACAAAGTCGAAGATTCCAAATAATTTCTATTTTTTTCGTTGTTGACATATCAACGAAAAAGGCGAATCCTTTCGAAATACTTGTACATCTACCATGTCGCAACAAGATGGCGTGTGCATAAAATATTTCTAGCGAAAGCTACCAAAACATTTTGAACATTCTACTTTCGTCCAAATCGAGTTATAACCGGGCGCGGTCGAATGAACAACCGACTGCATTTACGTCGCTCGGCCGGACTTTTAATTTAAGGCAAAGACGAAGCCCATCAGTCATCTCTGCAACCCTTCGGGGAGCGAATCTTAAAAATCTTACCCAGGGTAGAGGGGCGAGGGTGTGGGGCTCTCTTGACCGAAGGACTCTTCATTATAAAATGTTATAGGATATGTATGTAACTGTATTTTATCTCATCTTCTGTCATGTCTTGTGTAATATCTACGTGTATCATAATATGTAACTATTTTTTGTCATCTTATGCTATATTGTCACTTTTCTTGATTATTTAATCTGCAACAGAAAAAATGAAAGAAGTAGCAAACAATACTTGAAGAAAGAAGCCAGTATGGGAGCATGTATATACAACTATATATAACTACAATGTAAAGCAAGAAAAAAAGGAGAAAAATTAAACGGGAAAAAATATATTTAAACCCAAGTCAAAACTAAATGTAACAAAATGTGTAAATAGATAAAACAATACCTAAATTGATAAATAACACTATGACTTGGAACATGGTAACAAGCAAGTATTGTAATACGTTAAAACATGGGAAAAATAAAGATTAGACTAGATATTTATGGGGGTAAAAACATAAGGAACCGCAACAAAAGACGGAATTGTTGAGAGACCAGCTCAAATCCTCAATTTGAGACGGGGAAAGAGGGAGAGAATTGGAAGAGACTGGAACTCAGACTATACATCTGATAGCGTTCCAATTCTCTCCTCTTTTTTTGTACACTTACCGCGATTCCAATATGATAAAGTAAGGAACCCCTTTAACCAGGTTTTAGGTTTTTAATACATAATTCTTAAATCAATAATTTTTCTTTGTTAGGTGACGTATTAACGTGTACTTTCCACCATGTGGAAACTTTACTCTCCACTGCTTTCTTTTCGCTGATTCCTATCGCAAGTTTTTTCGTCTTCCACGCTCTTCTTATCACAGTGTTTACCTTAATAATCTGTCTAATTTCCCCTGTGAAATGGGATAATCAGTACTTAAAGTTAAAAGTAATTTGGCGCAACTTATTTGTATGCAGTCCGTAAAAGGTAAAAAATTTATGGTTTATCGCAAGTAAATTTCTTTCTCCGCTGGTGCTGGAATAGGGTCTTGGGCCGAAAGTCAAAAATCATAAGGGGAAGATTCGTGGAAGTCTCATGGATATTTTCATCTTCTTATCATCTTTTTCCATTTCCATTAATGAAGTTCCTGTTTCTCTTCCGCATCGCCCTTATTTCCCAAACCTTTCCCTTCCGCGACGAACGACTGCGCAGGGGAACTTTCCTGGTTCGTTCGCGAGCCCGAAGCAGAGGAATGAAAAAGGTTCCCAAAAAAATCCTTCCACGGGGAGGAGAATCTGTGTTCCGCGGAATTGGATTCGACTGCGTCATAATTCCCGAGGAAGAGAGACGGATATCCCAATCCGGGAACCACTTTAAAAAAAAAAAAAAAAGACATGAATCCCAATCCGTGGAATTCTTAGGGAAAAAAAAGTGATCGAAATACGCGGCAGTTTATTATTTTTTTTGGGGCCGAAGGGGTAATTAGACTGAGGGAAGAATGAGCAGTGGCGAAATCGTATTTTATATAATTAAAAAAAAAGTTTTGGTGTATCCAGGAATGTGTAATTTTTTTGCACGCGTTCCGGGTTCCGTGCGTGCGAGCCAACAATTGTCGCAGGGAACAAGAGATCTGTTCGCTCGCTGGTGCAAGTCTCCGGCAGCGTTCTTTTTGTTCGAGCTCACGAGTGTTCCGTGAAGGGCTCGCGTGAGCACGGCGCTGAAGGCCGTGATGGGGGAGTGTGGATTTACAGACGTTTCTTTCACGGCATAGATTTTGCTTCTATATGCAAACACAGTTCTTATAAAAACTAATTTCCGTAAATACTGTGATATCT
>WURS02057803.1:0-10765 GCA_011762765.2 Rhinocypha anisoptera | reverse complement strand
CCCACTCTCCCGCTCGCTCCCCCGAAAGACCCCTCCCCCCCACCTCCACCTGCCCGCCCCTCCATTCCTCCCACACACCGTATGTTTCTTTCTCTCTCTCTCTCTCCCTCCCACCCTCTTAAGTAGTCCTCCCTCACACTCTTTCTCCCTTTCTCTCTCTCTCTCTCTTTCTCTCTTTCTCCCTCCCCACTGCTTCTTTCCTTCTCTAACCTCTTTCTCTCTCTTTCTCTCTCTCTCTCACTCCAACGATCCGGAGAACTAAATTGAAATCCGGAGGGGAGAAAGTGGATTTAATTGCAGGCGCCTTCAAACAACTGTGTTTCACGAATTCCAGCCGAAGAATGAGAAATGAGACGCGACGTAAATCCAATATTTTTCTTGAAAACCGAGGGACGAGATCGAGAGATGGAGGGAGGGAGGGAGTGAGAGAGAGACGGAGGGAGGGGGGAGGATGTGTATTGGCGGAGCTAGGGAGTGGGGTGGTGGGAGTGACGAGTACAGGGGCTTCCAGCGAGGGGGGCGGAGGAGGTGAGCGGGGGGAATTGATCATTCTCGTCAGATGGACCCTACTTGTTCTCCAGTCACAAAAACTGGATCTACGAAAACAAAGGGTCACCCAGAAGAAGACATTTTTTTTCCGTAGCTTGAGTTGACTATTATTTTATAGACAGAAATTTCGTCTTCTTTTCTAGGGACATCTTTCGGTAGAAGTAATTTTATTTACTTGGTATTTGATGACCTTTTATGCGATTCTCCTCTCCTGGTCTGGATCCTGATCTCTTGAGAACTATGATTGGTTCTTCTGCTTCGTGGTCAAAGAACTGACTTTAACTAAAGTTGGGAAGGCGTATACGTCCTCTCTGTTGCAACCGTTCTTGAGTTTCATAATCTCCTACTGCACTGTGTTGATTCCCGGGAAATTCCCGGGGATTTTGTTCATCCATTCATAATCTAGGCGGTGAGGAGAAGTAGTCTCTTGCTCTCTCACATTCCTTTCGTCTTCGTTCTGACTGCCCAACGGAATAAATCTGCAATTTTTTACAGATAAAATATACATTGCGACCATTCGGTTTTCGATGTCACTACATCATCATCAGGTCCTGATGAAAATACGGACATATAGATACCTGGATCGTTATAAAAATTTTATCTGTAGAACATTGAAAAATTAATTCCATTATGCATCTATCCGTGTTCCAAAATCTTACGACTGAATCTTCATGATGTATTCATTATCAAATGACCGTCAAGACGTTCGACCTACTCCTTTACCACGCGAAAATGGGAGAAACAATAGACAAGAGTCTCGAACGCAACACAGGTGATCGACTGAGATTTTGTTGGTGATGGACAAATTTTGTAGTTACTCGCGAACCAGTGCGGAAACAATTAGCGTTAGCATTTTGCGATCGGCATCCTCATAGGACTCCGAATGCCGAGTGAAGATTTCGGTGGCTTGGCGGATGATATAAACCGCATGTAGCATTGCGTGATGTTGGGTAGAGTTTTTTGAAGTTGGTCGATACGAAGAACAAACGTTCGAAGCACTCTAAAGCCTCATCCCAACTCGCCTCAACATCCAAAAAAGCTTTCCCTCCCTTAATGTGGCTCCGCCTGTAAACAACCCTCTGATCCACCATCAACGATCATCGCTCGATCCCAAATCATTTCTTCATTCGATCATCGTTTTCCCTCCAAAGACGCAAACTGAATTTTATTCACGATGAAATGGACACTTGAAATATACATATATAATTGCAATTCTCTAAAGGAGAAGAACAATTATTATCCGTCAAGACATCAGCAAAATGTTAACGGCGTAAAACTTAGTAGGTTTTAAGATCAAACAAGCAACAGAACCATATCAAAAGAAATGTTGGTTACGGCAGACCTTAGAGGAGTAGGTTAAAAACTCTCCAGAGCGACAGTTTCGGACAATTTTGAGAAGTGGACTTAGGGGGATAAAGGGAAACTGGGCGAAATTCTACGCCAAAGTAGACCTTGTCTCCGATTCCAGTGGTCGACAATTACTGACGGTGAAAGATCCAAATCTAGCTCAGATGAATTGTCTCTGAGTTCAGCCATTGCACAGAATTAAAAAGATAGGCGGGTAGAGAGAAACACGGTAAGACTAAAAATAAAGCTTGAATATCGGATAAATTAAGTTTAAGTGAATGATGTTTAAGCTCACATTGAGATAAGCTCAGATATCAGAATACTAGACGAAATAATTAAATTTCAAATTTAGACAAAATAATTTTTATCTGAGCAATCGCTCACCGCGTAACTATGGGCTTAATTAAATTATAAAGTTCCATTTTTTAAATGTTGTCTTTTTAATAAATCAAATTGTATACTGCTGTCCAAATAATGAAGGATGACTGACTATAAATCCCGTTGTTTTTATTAAGACTTTCGTTCCAAAACATTGACCTCGGTAAAACTGGAGCAAACCCATTTCCCATACTAGAGTTACAAATTCAGCTATAATTAAAGTTACGTCCATAGCGCCTATAACGCGATAGCTAACATTTAGATCATGCACACTACGTGAGTTGGAAGTCCAATCAATTTGGCTTGAAAATTATCGGTCATTAACCTCAAAGGAGTGTTTATTAGGCTACTGAAAAGACAACTAACTTGTTAAAGGTAAAGAGATCTAACAAGAAAATGCCGGTAAAGCGAAATTTCTAATAAAAACCTGGAGTCTAGAAGAAACCAAACACAATAAAATATCCGATTGTTGCAGGGAGGCATAACCATCGTATAGGTTGATAATATATAGGGTTATTTTTGATAGTCAAATATTAAATATATGGGTCATCTTTCTCAAGGGTAAAAGTTTGCTAAAATAATTCCTAAATGCTTTGAACCGCTTTCTATTTACAGAATACGCTTTCAAACATGGATATAATTTCTGTTAGAGCTTTATTACATTTGTCGGAGTAAATGAAATATGGGAGATTTTATATAGGCATTAGAAACTCGGTAATATCGTATGTTTATTCGACTTTTAAGTTACAGGTAGCGTGGAAATTTGATTATATTTATTGTTTGCGTGTATTAAAATATTTCATATCCCATGTAATGAAATACAAAACACGTTTCACCGAATTAAAATAATTGATAATCTTAATGACTTTCCAAATTATGATGAAAAGCTCATTAAATCATGATTCATATTTTCTTTCTGAAATCTATTTATGTGCCGCCGCCGTGGTAATCAACAGGAAATTGCAATGCGAATTGAGTGGGAAAACCAATTTACCAACCCATACCACTTATTATATACTAGTATGAATATTTTTACAAAAAGATAACAAAGATCCGTATAAAGAGAATGGAAAGATATTTGAGAATGATCAAAATCATGAAAGTAAGAAAATTACTTTTAATCTAAAAAAAATGATTGTAGTAGAAATACTAAAACCTCATGGTGTACGTGACAACGCTAATATTAGCCATCGTAAAACAGTGGCAAAAGTTAAGTGGGGCGGAATGAATTTCAAAGGAGAACTCATTTAATGGACAATATAGTAGTCCTGCTTCGTGGTCTACCCATTACTTAGGTCTATCAGAAAACGGGAGAAGGGAATAATTCCTCGCATAAGCCAGTTAATACTTCTGCATTATTTGTCTCATTAAAACCTCTGTGAGCGATGGCACATGAAATGATATACGATACCTATTAATATATGCTAGTGCGCCTTAGGTTAATGAGCCATTATGAATCGAATGTTATGAAATAGGTTAAACATTTTACGAGGCCTCCTAATAGGAATTAGAGGCCATTTTAGGCTTGATTACTAGTACCATGGAGAGTAATTTTGAATTGTAGTGCGATTTAAGTGCAAATTAAGAAAAGTTTCAAGGTTGGTTCGATATTAAATTTTCAGTATAAATATGACTCAGCCACTGTGCAAAAACTCAAATAACGACTAATGGAGTATAATCTGAGTCAAAAGTGAATCCTCTGTCATTTACGTGTTTCGACTATTATCGGATCCTGAGTAGACATTATAGCTGTGAAATGATGGTTTATGTTGCTACTCACCGAATATATTGACACACATGGGAAGGTGAAACTAATTCCGCATGATTAATGTGAAAGAGTTTTGGATGGAAAACTTTTGGATTCAAAGAGCCTTCTTAGAAATTAATTGACATTCTTTCAAATTTTATACTCTTCCCTTTGTGTATCTAATCCGCATTTCTATTATTCCACACAGGTACAACATCCTGAAGTGAATGTATCATAATAATATTTATTTCAAGATTCGGAGCATATAATGAATAAAACATTTTCAAACATGAATTTATTAAAAAAATAAACATTCATGTAAATTAAGATTATGTGCGTTCCAGGCATACTATGTTCACTTAGTCTTCTCGAGTTTTCCACGAGGTCAGGGACCACCAGCAATGAGAATGACGCGCCAGTCGAGATTCGAAAGAAACATCGGCCAAAAGGGACCCTTTAATCTATTTGGAAAGTCAGATAAGACTACGTGAATATTCAAGTACAAGAAACATAGAAATGGAAAATATCGTAAAGATAATTGTTACTAATGGAATGTAAATTATGTGGAAACTGTATTAAAGGGCCTGTGAACTTAAACGGTTAAGCCACCTGTTCGGGTAGAGTTATTTCTACAGAAGAGTATAATATTTCATACATGTCTTTTCGGTTGTGTACCCAATGAGGGATTATTTAGAATACCCTAGGAATCCTCATTTATCTCTGGACATGCACAAAATTTTGAGGCCGTAAATTACACATATAGATCTATACACATGGCCAAAATAGGACACATTAGTAACTAATCCCGTCTTTTTTTTTCAAATCTCGCTCTTTATTGTCTGAACATGGTGCGTGAATCCTACCCTCACCCAGTCATTTAAAATGCATTGTCCCCCAAAAATAAAAGTAAAGTGGATGTAAATATTCTATTTCTATCTAATCATAATTCATGGTGAAATTTTTCTTTAAATCACTTTGTGAAATAGCATTCAACGAAATGACCCACCTGATCTGCCTTGTTGTGTCTCTCAACTATTGTTCTCACTCCACCATCACCATGCCTTACAATTCTTCCTTATTTTATTTCACCGTCCAACCGATCCTCTCCGGCCTTTGGGGAAAACGCTGCGTCATACACATCGAGTCCTTTCGCGTTCGACTTCTTCTATGCCGTCCCCTCCTCACAATGCTAATTTTATACCATCTTAAAAAAATAAAGATATGCACTCGTTTCACCTAACCCAGGGTGAATATTAGTTGACGCTTGATTAAAACGTCCGATCCACATTATTTTATAGTGAATATGCAAACCACTTGTGGCCACAACGTTATGTAATAACCTTTCCCACATGAATTATTCTTGACATTGCTGTAATTACCCATTAAAATTCCTGCGAGAATAAAACGGTTTCTTCACTTTCACATTCATAAGGAGTTTTCCTTACCATATATCATAACAATTAAAAATGTTTAGGATATAATTTTGGCGTGAAAAAGATATAACTTTGGAATGAATCTGAATATATAAACACCAGTGGATAAGCAAGTTTTATCATGTAGTCTAGACCACTTCTTTTAAGGTTTTTCTTTGGCAATCCATCTAAGTATTTAAACTTGATCCAACCAAAATATATGTCTTCAAGTTGAATTATTAGTTCCGCTTGCTGTGTACTAAATAGTGAGAATAACACGTTTCCTTACTTCTGAATTAAGTTTACTTAAAATCAGATATTGTATGTCTGGTAAAATATGTAAGGAGGATTAGAAGTAATAAGAAAATTATAATTGCATTAGAAATTGAATGAGTTTTACGAATGAAATTTAGCAAAACTATGAATTTATAATCTTGTTCTATTAGCTACATGGTATCGAAAAAAATAGATTTTATTGTCATCGTTTATTTGTGTTCTCCTTTATTAAAAGTATGTGTGCAAGTTATAAAGTGATTATTTAAAAATGAACATTTTGACTACCTATATGCTCTGATGCCAAATCTTATGAGTGAAATTCGAAACGGATTTTCCTATGCGTGCATTCTTTGAATAAATTTATTTAGGCTATTATATAATCTACGAAATTAAGTTTAATGTATCTAGGTCCTAGGATCACACACAGTGGACGCTGGTCTTTAGAACTGCTTCCACGCTGCAAGAGGCAGACACAGACTTTTGTTTAGGCATTATCATAATGACGATTTTAATTACACTTACCTGCAATACAATATTTTTTAATACAATACCTCACTGGCTGTGAGCGATTAGGGGAATTTGCAGTTCTTATGTTATGTGATGGGGAACAATCAACTTGGAAGAAAGCATTCAAAATGCCATCGAATACTCAAGTCCTTCCAAAAAAGTGATAATGTTGCATAACTTTCATATTTCTCAGTTTGATGGGGCGTTTTCCAATAATTAAAGATGGATTAGGTCAAGATTCCTTATAATTGAAACTTAAAAAATAAACAAAAGTTTAAAAAACAAAAATGATATTCATATATTTTGCTAATATGTTAGATAATGTGTTAAGGAAAGCATACAAAAGTTCCAATTTCAAGCACTGAAAAATAAAAAAATCGTTTTATTTAGGAAACAAAAATGTTAGTCGTACATTTGTAACCTTTATATCCTATTACAATATTTCATAGAATAGATAGAATATATTCAGGATGAGAATATATGATTAATACTTAGTGCAAAAATAATTATTATATTTATCATCCTTACCACTATTAGTAAATTATGGAGATTTGTATATTAACTTTTTATTTTAGGAAATATTTTCCTTAAATCCAATAATTTATATCTTGTTTAATAAAATAGAATAATATATTTAATATTATATACTCTATTTAAAATGTTATTCACATTATAATTACAGTCTTGGTCAAACATTGAAATAATAGAGATATATAAAATATACTTTCTTTTATTCAATCCACCTTTTTCCATTCTCGTTTCCTTTGCATATTTATAAGTGCCAAATTTACAAGTAAATATAGAAAAATAATCTGAAGTTATCCATATACATAATTAAAATATCAAATCTACTTTTTACACAATACTTGTGTAGTTGCTGTCATATTGATCACTATTTTGAACTGAGAAGACAACTTTGTCACCGTAAATAACCAGAGGTGCTCGAATCAGAATATACAAAGGTGTTAGGTTGGGAAAATAAATAGAATATTGAAGGAGTACGAATACTACGAAAAAGTGGTAACAAGTATTTATTTTCTTTTATTGTTATAAATATCTATCATTCCAAATGACGAAGTTTTTGAACAAACCTTTTTTACGACATCCAACTTTTCGTAAAGTTTGTAGCTAGCGTGAATTTATCGAAACATGTCAGCTTCGCAAACTAATCAGTTCACCAAGTGGTTCAAACTGACACTCTGTACGGCATGCAAGCGAAAATCCACTTAACATTCTGTGAGAAGAATTAAAGTATCTTTACTTTCTTCCACCCTGTAATGCTCCGTTCGGCAGCTACCCCAAATCCCAACGTCACCATTTCATGAAGACGAATTACTCATTTCAGAACGTACATTTCCTCTCTAAAACGAATCATCGAATTACATTTTCGTCGGTTTCTAAAAGACGGCCGTTTGAAGTATTCCAGGATTAAAATGAATCATTTAGTCAATGATAACTAATAATTAAAATATGAAATAAATATATCTATAAATAATAAAACTAAATGTGAAAGAACGGAAATTTACCTAGTTCGTTCTTAGTTTATCCATTAAAATGAATCGATCACGTCACAAAACGTAAAACAGCGAAAATAATGGAAACAATGAGAGAAAGTTAAGTAAATGTATAAAATAAAAGAATATTATCTTATGGCGTCTTGCTTGAAAAAATTCCGAAACTTTGTCCTTTGAGTCAGGAATGGGAGCGCAGGCAAAAAGGTCTTATGAGGGATGGGCGAGGCAAAGGATGAATAGTATAAAACGGACAAGGAAAGAAACTAAAAAAAATGACGGGTTCGTTAAGCTTGGAGAAGAAAGGCCGCTCTTATGGAAAATTCGAGAAGACAGGAATAGTAAATGAAAGGTATTATCCAAGGTGATTGGTTGTTGTGGGCCGTAATATAAAGCAAATTATTGACCATGCTAGGAATAGGTATAGGAAAAGAATAAGGATTGAATGATAGCGGTTGGGAAGTGCGTTAAGTGAGGCAGAAAGATTTATCATAGGGCGTGGTTCTCTTTGGAGGCCATCATAAAGCATATCTCCAACTGGTAGATTAGTGATCAATAAATCAAATGGCTTTTTTTTAAAGAAATACGGGGACGACCAGGGGACGATAAAATGCGTGTGTAGTGATGCAGTCTCTTTTATTTGCTATCGGTCCACCGGAACTGTCGCGGAGGAGAGGTGATGAAACTCGAATGGCGTGCATCTTTCGTGGTCCGCTCCTCGAGGTCCGCCAACCGTCAGGGACGAAGGGGCGATCGAGACGAGGGCTTCCAAGAGGAAAGAGGGAAGGGTGCCGCGGAAGGGGCACGACGCCGGGACCTCAAAAAAAGTTTGCTGTCCCCGAAGGAGGATGAGAGAAGAGGTGACCCCCGATCCCAGGCGCAAGAGAGCACACACACACACGAGCATTCACACCCCGTCTCTTCCTTCTCCCCATTACGCCCCCTCCCTCCCTCCCTCCATCTCCCCCACCTCTCTCACTTGTTGTGCGCCATAAGAAAATCGTACCAAGTTCGGAAGTTATGAGGCTCAAAAAAGTGCCTTAATGTAAAAATCATCCTTTTACCTTTTGCCCTAGGGGACACCGACACAAGACTTCGGACACCCGCAGGACATTTAAACGCTGTAAAAGTTGTTAGGCACGGTTAGAATTTAGATTATCTCGGACACCAGCACAAAAGTTGTTACAAATAGCGAGTCTGAACAAAGATGCGTAATTATTTCGCTCCATGAATTCAAACCTATATATCCCTTATTAAGCCCATCAGAAATGTATTTAAAAAAATCTATCTCCTGTCTAGACTCGAGATGCTAATCTTGGAGAACACGGGTAATATCACAAGAGACGTATGTAATAGGGGACCGTCAGACAGTTTTGTAGTCTTAATGACATTATTTTTTCGTATTCAGAGCTATTGAACAAAAAATTTGGGCACCATACTTAAGGTATAATTGGAAGAAACACATCTAGAAAGTAAGAACCAAAAACTTTTTTCCGTTAAACCAGGATTAAAAGGTGTAAATTCCAGAAATTACATTATTTATATTAGGTTTTTGATAGGAATATCCATTACTTAAAAGTATGATTTTTCATACTGACTATGAAAACTGGCTTAAAAAGACCGTGAATTAAGTTTCGTGGGAGAAGACTTCATAAACTTCTTAAATATTTGTTTAGGGGGTTGTGTTTTAACTGATGACTACACGCTGAATTACTCTTTAAATGACACGATTAAAATAAGTTCCACCATGATTTAATAGAAGAAAAATTGAGTAATTTCTTTTGTCTCCTAACATCTCTCTTTTGTCTTCATATCTACAAATGTCAACATCGCAACTTAATAGTTTTATTTCAATAGCTACATTAAGATGGCAATTTACTAAAATCCGGCTAGTAAGGGAGGGTCAATATTTAAAAAATATTACTATTCATTCTTATTGAATAAGCAAAAAATTCTTCTTATAGAACGTAAGGAAAAACTGTATAGGGCAATGTTTTCAATAACAATATTTCACAAGAAAAATCAAGGACTAACATTTAGCCAGAAAGTAAACATCTTTTCTAGAAACTAACCTTTATAAAATCATCACCGATTTTTCCCATTTGTTTATTGCTCTTTGGATCACAATTGATGGACGTTTACATGACTGTAACTTCAACAATTTCACTTTAATTTCAATACTTTCTCTCTAACTAACGAAACATCTTTTGCTTATTTATTTAGGTGGTACGCAAGGAATGTGCGAATATCGTGTAAAACACATCGAAATAAATACACCAAAAGCAGCAATAAAATAAAGGCGAATCCCCTGAGGCAAAATTTCCAATTTTTTGTCCACCTGATGACGTCGAAACCTAGGTCGTCTCAATAAAAAAGTTTGTGGAGTTCACCCAGTGATTTTAATTTCCGTAATGAATAACTTCAACCATATCACGCCAGAAAATATTACTGCTATTCAATGAATTTAATTTTACTGTAACTCAATCCAAAATTAATCTCGATTTGTCATAACTTCTTGGTACGCATATCGCACCAATCTCATGAAAGTTTAATCGAAAATAGTTGGAGAAATCATCAAGAAAATGGTCATCGTAAGTTATAGTTATTTCTTTCTCATTTTCTGTACAAGCGTATGTGTATTCCCCAGACCTTCAAGTAGAAACTACTCTAAACATTCTTGCTGTTTTGTCCACCGTACGTGGGCGCCACTAAGTCTCGCGAGCAGGTGAGCATTCGTCAGTGCCCAAGTAGGCCGTATATATTTCCGTCCGGCGAAGAGGGAGGACACCCTCCGCAGGGAAAGGCCAGACACGGACAGATCTTATCCGCAGTCGAAGGCGCACCATCACCGGGGGCCTTCGCCATGCCTCCTCCTCGCACACAGGAAAATCGAAATACATCCCCGAACTTCCGAGGGACATGGCGTGCAACGGGTCCTAATCCGCGCTCCTCGCGAAGGCTTTGAATGCGCAGTCGTCTTGTGCGATGGGGTTGTGAGCGAAGGAGATGAGAGATCGCTCGGGATGATGATTCATGCG
>WURS02057782.1:0-10765 GCA_011762765.2 Rhinocypha anisoptera | reverse complement strand
TCGGACGATTTCACTTAATTTTAAAGGAAATTTCAAGTTTTTGGTATCAATCAACTCAGAATAATTCATAGAATCTCTATGTGAAAGAATTTTGGCTGTGGGGTTACCCCTTCTCTGGATGTTCGAACCGTGGCTAGTTGAGGTCGGGATAAGAACGACGTGAAACCCGAAAACGCTAGGAGGCGTTGGGATCGTCGTTGACCAACATAGAGCGAGATGCGCATAGTGGTCTCAAGAAGCCTATAGGGAGAGCCTGATTTTGGAATCGACACCCTAAAGTGATAATGGTCACGAAGAAGTCGGTGGATCCGAGTCGAAGTCTGGGATGGCATGCGAAAGACATGAGTGGCAATGTTGGCAGAAGAGGCTGGTTAACGAGGGTTCACATGAGGCCTGTGCAAGGATTGCTAGGCATAGTGACATGGTTTGTGGGACTGAGAGAACCCTAGGACACTCTACCAAGTGGAAGCTGAGTAGCAAATCGGTGTCGTGAGAACGAGGCATCCGGAGAAAGTCAACGAGACAAAATGCTTGTTGGGACCCGAATGAAGTCGTGGTGTACACTAGTAGCCTGGGGCTTTGGATAGCGCTCGATACGACAAGAGGCTACAGAAACAGCTCGTGGGTTGTCAACCAAGAGGCTGAATCATCGCTGTTCAAAACGTGAGATACGAAAAGAAAGGGGGAGGTGTTGTGGTTAGCAACAATACTCTGGATTGGGTATAAAGCCACCACTCCTAGCGTCTTGTAAGACCACCTATTGTAGATTTCAGTTAAATACATTAAATCCTGTGCTGATCGCAACAAATACCATTTTCTTCAATAGACGAATAGATGTACTGTAATCGGAATCAAACTTGTCGCAAGTCAGCCAAAGTATCAATTCTCAATAACTTTGCCTTGTCCAATGACTTGGTTAACTTCTCTCGTAAACCTAGGATTTAGTGAAGAAATATACGCGCACATTGACATAACTTACCTTAACTTCAATGAAAATCTGAATGACTAATAAAATGATATGCAGTATACTATTTTGCCAAATTACTATAGTATTATAATATCATTGACAGAAAAAGACTATTGAAAAGACAAACAGAAATCAAGCATGGAGAATTTTTGTGCTGATTAAGCCATTGTGAGTAAAAATTCTTCTAAAGCATTATGAAAATTAATTAAAACGCAAACTTGCTGCCAAGCTCCCACATTTTCACCCACAATCAAAAATAAGGTTAGAGTAATTTAAACACACTAGCGACATCTGTTGCGTTAAAAACGAAAAAATATAAAGAAAATAAAATGTGAACGTTGATTCTAATTTAAAAGTTTACAATAAATAGTAAATAAAAAATGGTTAAATAAAATTAACACAAATGGACAAAATTAACACAATAAGTTAGGAGGGTTTGTGACGAAAGAGTGAGTTAGAACGATGCTGGAAATGAAAGGGTCGGTTGTGGTTGTTGTTCTGCTGGCCCGATTCATGACCGGAGTGGTCGTGCCAACGAGACTGCCTGCCGCGCGATCCGTGCTCACTTTCGCCTTCCTCGTCATCTTCATCATCTTCTGCAGCACTGTTGCCAGATAAACTCCTTCCGATGCCTCGATTGTAGTATAGATTTGGATTCATCCATAGCGCATTCCGCTTCCGCCGACGACCCACCAAGAATTTTTCAATGTCGTTCATAGATTCTGTAGTAGTTTGCTCACCAGAATTATTTTCGTGACCTTGTTGGTTGTTGTTATTGTGTTGGTTGTTGTTATTATGTGGGCTGGTTGACTTATCATGTTGATTCTGACTAGGCCATGAGTCCAGTCTAGTCATGTTACCTTTCTTCCAAGTCAATTTGTCAAGCTTATTGTTAGAAGCTCCCTGGTTGCCTGAAGCGTGTCGGTTTGGGTCTTCTTCGCGATTCCGATTGTGCGAAGATGACGATTGACCCCCACCCGGACAGTGTCTTCCATTTCGGCCATGATGACAGTTGTTGGAAGAGGAAACAAGCGAAATCATCAGCACCAACAAGATCGTAGTTATTACAAGCACAATGCTCAACTTACTAGAGATGCACATTGTGAAGTTACATGACAGCTTAGACGTGTATTTAGTTCTATTGGCTTGGTTGACAACAACTTTTTATACTAATGGTGAGCATGTCCTTTTTTGATTAATGAAAGGGGTTCGAGCAGAACAGATGCACACTTAAAATCAACAGAGCTAGCAAACATGTTGACATATTTGCCATATTAGTCAGTCAAGCATGGTTAGATCCCTCAAGTGTTGTACTGTATACACAGATGGTGCAAAATAAATTAAAACATTGCGGCCAATTGTTAAATTGATTTCAAGTTTGACAATCAAGATTACAGCTCACGATTGATGCACATTTTTTTCTTTGTCATGAACTAAATCGACATTGCTTTGTTTTTTTGTAAATCAATTGGCCTCTAAGCAAAGTCATTCAAAATGAGTTTATTTTCTGTATTTATAAATAAGATGTACAAAATTACAGTAAAATTTTATTACCAACTACCAAATCTACTTGATATATATATTTAGAGTAGGCTTTTCCTAAATCGTTCAAATCAATGTTTAGTTTTCGAGTTATAAAAAATCTGCTTTCTTATAAAAAATAGCAATCTTGTTTAGCATAGTAGGATCGGAGGTAGAGTGACAGAGTGGAATGGTCAGTGGTGTTTAATGTGCTGCTATGTTTATATATAAATGTGGTGATGCGTATGTCGCAGACAACTTGTCATGGTTAAAAACCATTTACAGAAGCCTTAACCAATGACACTTAATTGCACTCTTGCAACAGCAAATAAGTCAATTCGATTCTATCTAAATGTCACGTTTCAACTTTTCGTATTTTTTTTAATATTTACTTCGAAGTGGTTTATTTGAATTTAACGTTTTTTTGCGTCTCTTGATAGAAGTTTAATAGTGGTAAGATCAGAAGATTTTAGATAGAGAACGATATTTAATATTTTTTTAAACAGATAAATGAAATAATGACATTATTAGATTATGGTTTCTATATTTTATTTTAAAAATATTTTTAGATTCCATTATAATATTAAATATTAATTATTACATTTTAAATTTTTTTTAATAAGAAATCGTTAAAAACGAGAAGCGTACTCACGTATATTGATATTTGCTTACGAAAAAACACTGTTCAATGAAAGAGTTTTCAAAAATATTTTAACGTCTTCAAAGCTAAATTGTGAATGATTACTATTAAACTTATTTTAAAAAATTGTTTTGATGCAAATTGTTGGTTACAGTCCATGATATATTCAAAACAGGCAAGCATGCATAGTACGCAAACATACAAACGCAAAAAGTGATCAACCTTTGATAGGCGATGCGAAGAGAATAGTCTTTCCCTGCCCTTATCAGTTCTCCGTCCAGCTCTCACACAAAGTCTGGACAGCTGAAATGATAAGGAAACGAAGAGACTATGGGATGAAGATCTAAAGTGTTAGTTGAGACAACAATGCAACACAGTACAAGTCACCCAGTATGTTCATGCACAATTGAATTCGGAAATGAGAAGTACTAACCAGATCTAAACGAGTGCAACTGAATTTAACTATTTACAATAGCTTTCCAAATCAATTCAAAGGCAATATCATAATGCAATGCCATCACAACACTTTATAATACTCCCGTTGTATTCCACTTTTAATTTTATGGTGTAAAGACAAAGATTTACTTTATAAACATTGTTCAAATTATAAAATGTAAGCACAAAACTTAGAATATACAGCAAATAGCCATGATTGAGTTTATGGCACACTGTATTAAACAAGTTTAAAGCAAAGAAAGAATTTGCAAAGTTAGAATGAATGATGCTGCAAACACACCAGTAGCAAGAGTAGAATGAATGGGCCCGGAGGTGGCAGGTTCATGTCAGTGCGGAGCAATCTGCTTCCGAGTACCAGTGGATGAGATGCCGCGTGTGAGCAGGTTTGTCCAATATCAGTATGGCATAGGCACTGTGATGTGACACTGTCTAGGCAATTTATGCCTTAAGCGCGAGGATCTACTGTGCTGTTGCAACTGTGTTGTTTAAGTGTGAGCAGTCTCTACGCCATAATCTGTTAAATGACTCGAATTGTTCCACAAGGCACCGCATATCTATACACGAGCCACGAGTAGACGAATTTGGTGAAGAGAACAATGATTCGGCGCTGAGAAGTATGGAGCGGCTGTTCCGCAGTTGATGGCGCCACCAAGGAGTAGAGCGATGCGCCACTAGGAACACTAGGCACGGGCCTGCCCCGTGGCCCCCGTAGCTCCCGTGGCCCACACGCCACTCAGGCATGCGCTGCCCATCCACGCGATGCTTCTCTCCCATTAATCCCACGAGAAATTTCCTGCAATGGCCAAGCGAGTAACTGACTGCTGCTGACTAGACGTCCCATTTCGGACACTGCGGCACCTTGCATACTCACATGCCCACTGGCCTCTTCTGCATCCTTCTGCCTGGGTCTCGCTACCACTTGCTATGTTACCCTCGAAATCTGCCATCTGACACCATGCAAACACAAACCACATTGCAATGCATTCCTGTTATGATATACTTGAACCAAATGCTTACACTTACCAAGCACTATGCAAACAGTCATATAGAGTGTATCGAATCATAATCAGATATCACTTGATTTTTGTCATTACACACACTGCTTTAAGTTTATGATTGCAATTGAACATATCATAGCTTGGTTAATACACTCAACATAGTACTTGTTTCATAAATCTCCTTAAGGCAATTTTGCAAGTAACATTGCACCAAAACCACTTTTTAATTCAATACAAAAAATACATAATACCATTGCTTCAGTATATTCCAAAATTCTATTTATATAATTTTCTTAAAATTTAATATTTTTTGAATGTTACGATTTTGTTTTGCAATTAAATTTTAAATAAGTAAAAGTTGATTTAAGTAAGTTTTTTTATTAGTTGCACATACAAAAATCATTATTATATCACAAATTATACATTTCAAAAATCTATAAATGCAAGCACATTTTGAATTTTAACTATTTAAACTGTAAAATGGGATTTTAAATTAATGAACATAACGAGTAAACTTAATTTAATTTAATGTTTGCTTGAAAACGACTATAAAAGGTTACAATTTTAATCGACAAAAAAATGTCAGAAATATGTTATCTCGCCTGTAATACGACAAAGTATTGCAGAGAAGTTCATTAACAGGTACATTAAGTATGATTGGTGTTAATTGCTTTCATTACTTACTGTAATTCCTAAACTCAGCACAACTTTAAATAATTATAAGTTTTTAGGGTTAAAAATGTTTTGCAACAATACATTGCTTCATAATGCGTTGTGGCGTGAGATATGATGAGATAAGAGTAACTGAAAATAAACACTTCAAATAACTTGTTGGAAAATCTTTCTTTAGTTATAGTGTGTCTCATTCATTTATTTTAATTTTTAAAGATTAATAAAGCTAATTCAAACTTTACAATTTATAAAATTCTTATTTTTTGTGAAGCACATACAACGCTCCATAAAGTCAATAAAAACAATTTCTAAAAAGATATGTAACTTATAATTTTTAACTAATTGTTACGGTTTAACGTTAATATTTAAGTTTGATATTGCTAAAAACAATTACAAGTTTGTATTCAAATTAAAAATATAAAAATATTACTGGTTTAAACTGTTAAACTTCTCTTTTCGCACAAGAAAGAATTCAATGAATAAGCTTTAATTCAAAAGTCAACTTTATGTTCAAAGTTAAAACTTGCTTTATTAAGCTTGGAAAACTTAGAACCAAACATTATGGGACACCCTATATAGCTATAGCTTTGTGTGAACTGAAAGCCGTTAGTATAGATGGTCGTAGCCAAAGCACGTACCAAATCAGACTGTTATTTCATCATCAGCTAAAGTTTATCTGATGACCCGAAATAAGATAATTCAGCCAAGTAGGGCTCACTTGAATTCACTCAACTCCGGTAGCATTCGGTGTTTCTGTGCAACTGGATGGCGAGCAGCGCTTGATCGTACTCGCTGACTAGCCATTTGGCCCAGTGGCTAGGTGTAGTGCGGTGAGCGAGCCAAGTGTGGCAAGTGTACCAAGTGTGGCAAGTGTGCCCCTACGCCCCTCACCTCACCCGCCACGCCTAGCCTCTAATTTATATAAATGCTTTGTGTGTGCTTGCTAACAAACCATGCCGACTTACATGGTGCAACTACAAGCCAATGCAAGTTGCGTTGACACATTTCCAATAACAATAATTAATCGTTATGATTGCGCCATTGATTGAAGATTGATGCAAATAGAACTTTGATTACTCACTTTACTATACTTTAGACATTTTACTAAATCACTAAATTTATTTAACATTTGCATTTCCAGTTTAAATTAACGCGAGATTTGAAAATTAAATAGCCCCAAATTACAAAATTCTTGTAAAACACTTATAATAAAACTTCTATTTTAACTTGATTTCATTTTATTACTTTTCACAGATCCAATCAAAAGTCAAATTTTTATATTGTCATGCAAGGCCCGTATTATAAAGTACAGCAAATAGAAAAATATCAAATAAAAAATCACACAAGTTAAACTGTATTTAGAGTCACTGTAGATTTACGGTATCTAATTAATATATTGCAATTGATTTTACAACTATTTCAATTATTACAATTATTTCATAACACATTATTTTTTCAATTGTTATGTGTTTTGAACTAATAAAAAGAAATATTTGAAATAAAAATAAAACAATAGCTTTTACGTACAAAAACAATGAAGTTTATATTGATTTTGGTTAGTATTGGGTGAACAAAAATTAGTGAACAAGACATAAACAAGTCGTTGTTTTCCAACACCACAAAGTGGTTTGTATGTGGTAGATTGGATCGTATTTATTGGCAGTGGTGAGTCATTACCATCAGTGCAGTGTTGAAACAATGTTACTTACACACGTCAAACTGAAAGTGCCTTATAAAAGTTTAATTGAAGCCAAATAGAGAAGTACTTGAAAATCCGACAAGGCTAGAATGCCACAAATGACTGGTACCAGGACAAAGCAAGACGGTGGCCAAAATATACACCAATCGTACCATCGACATTGACTTTGCATTAAGGCCAGGTGGTGTCCACAGTAGTTATAACATTCACTGCCCGCCAATCACCATGCGATTCGCTCTCATTAGATGCCCACGCCCAGCAATGCTTGTAAATTGAGTTATCCCAATAATTAAACATAGAATAGAGTTTGCTACCAAAACACATTGAAAATACACAGATACAGGCAACACTCAAGAAACGGCCAAAAATGTTCTCTACCTTTGGCAGTGCAAAGTGGCCTTTTTTCGAAATGTGGCCAGAGGTAACGTGTGCGATTTATAATGGAGGTCTTTTCTTGAGCGGGCCGATTGTTGAGTGTTGCCTGTATCCAATAAATTGGTATTGAATCAGTAATAGCTTCCAAAAAATTGTGGTTGTGTAGATTATCTGTTTTGATTCAATCCATATGGTTGCTATCTGTAGTGGCGATTCTAAGTCTGATCTAATAAGGCTAATAAACATTGGCCTCCATTTGGCTGCACACTGCTCTCGGCGGGCCTTGCGCCAAATTTAATTACCCATCTGGTGGCCGAGATCAGGTTGAGTTGACGGAACGACGCACCCATCGCAACCTCAATTCAATTTGCCTGTCGAGTGGCTCGCAAACCAGGCAGCCAGTTGATCAAATTAAACTTTTTAATTCAAAACAGTGCAAGATAGCACCCAGTGGGCCAACCAACCCAACCGACATATGTTTGGCAAGAAACAAATCAGCAGTCAAACAGCCTAAAGCAAAACTTAACTATTGCCTTCTAACGCATCAATACTCAGGGTGATGTGGTGAAACGCGACAACTTCAAGTAATTACTTCTACACTTTTTACCTAGATCAAAACTCATTCCTTTATTACATGTTTGTTATATTAAATAAATTAACACTTTTGGTATTTTAAACTCACAGTTAATATAGGCATCATAGAAAAGATCAAACGCAAAGTAAGTCATCAAAAATGTTATTTTGTGCTTTTTAACAAAAAAACTTATGTAATTGCGGAATGTGCATATGTAGGGTTAGTTTTTTTTGTAATATCTAGTTAATATATATGATTGATCAGAAAAAGAAAAAGCACTTCGATGTAACACATATTTAATATAACTAATTGGATTAGCTAAAATATTTATTTTACAACGTCAATTCTTGATTTAAGAAGATTTCATATCTAAGATCTTAGATATGGCGAAAAATGTTATTGCATTTGGTTCACGTTCTTGCATTCTCAAATACTTCAGACAATGTCACATAACATAACTAAACCAATCTAAAATCTACATTAATCATAACATTTATTTGCTATAGATATTCGACTATATGACTAGACGGAAGAAACAAAACAGGAACTGCGAGTCTTAAAAAGTATTACTCTCAAAAGTAAAGTTTATTTAGTTCACATAGTCAATGTTGTCAAAGACAAGTTGTCAAGAATATGAGTTTTTTTAGATAATTTATCATTTTAATTTCAATTCATTTTCATTTCAATTTAAATTTATAAATGTTACAAATTGCGAATTATCGATAATGAGAATGCATAGAAATGTTAGAGAGTTCAAATTGAAATATTTTTGTGACAAACCAATCAAAGAATATTTTGCCTAAGCAAGGTAATACATATATTTTTTTTATTTAAAAATGAATCAGTTATTGATTAACATTATGAGAGAAAATTAAGTGTTTTGATAATATTATGAAAAATTTGGTTGAAAACATAATATTGGTAAAACTAAATAAATTGAGAATAACTTGTAAACAGTTTATCGAATTTTTTCATTCAGCAATTCTGGCATCAGTGAATCGAAACTGCCCCACAATAGCAAATTGTAATCACAAAAGATTTAAATTTGATGCAATGCAAGCTTCTGGGAGTTGCAGTCTAGTGAAAAACGCATTGATGCATCATGATATCATATCATACAATAATAGAAGCCAAATAATGTCACTTTTGACTAAAAGGATCAAAAGAAAAGAAAAGTTTTTAAATCTTTCAATTGCAAATTCCACACATTCCAACGTCCAATGAAGACGACCATAATAATTGCATTGATTAAAATTCTAGCCGAGCAATCCAATCAGAGCGATCGATGGACAGTGGTTGTGTGGCCCAAGTACATTAAACCAGACTTGAAAAGGTTCCAAGTGCTGTCTACACTGGAATGCGATGACCAAGTTGAAGTGACATCACAGATTGGTCCCCAACAACATTGCTAACCAAATCAGGCTCACATATCTGAACTATGTTCTGAAACTTGTCAATTGGTTTACCATTTTCATTTCACTACAATCGTGCTTATTTTAATCTTAACAACAAGTCACGCAGCAAACGACAAGCAAAAGCAGAGACTAGATTTACACGGGAAATGTTAGTATCGGAAACATAAAACTAGCTTGAACATGAATCTTTGTAGATAGTTGTACTACATTTCCGTAATGTATTAATGATTACGATTGTTAATCTTACTTTTGAATATCAGGTATGACAAATATCATTTGGAAGCAGCTAGTAAAAAACAAGCTTTAAATCATTGATTCTGGTTGAAACAGTGGCAACTGTCAATACCAACTGTCGAAACTAGAGTTATTTCCTGTTCTAATGCGAGTTTCTGGTATAAATTTTGCCTTTTTTCGTTTAAATGGAGTTGGTGAGTGTGAGTGAATTTAAGTAAGATTATAATTATCATAGAGTTTGAATAAGATAACATCTAACATCACAAACTAAATAATCTAAGTTAACCCTTTCGCTCCCAAAGGCGCTATCGGGACATATGTGTCCCACTCATTCAATTAGCGATATAAGGTTTATCTTTTACTGATAACTATTGGGATCGAAAGTGTTAAACGAGAAACAATCGAAATCAGAGTTTGGACAAACATTTCATTTGAATTTCTTTCCACTTTTAGAACTGCAGCAGGATTTACTTCGCTCATGTCACTCGACATTTTTTTAAGATTAAGTTTCATTCGGTCTTTAATATTTCCAATGTTTGAAATAAAAAATTAATACAAGGAAATACACTCTTAGAAATAAGTAGTTACATTTACGAATTTTTTACCTGTAAAATTTATTTATTTTAAAGTCAAACTTTTAATCATATTTATAATTTGTATTTTTAAAAATTTACAATTTTATAAATAATAAGAAGGGAGAGCTGAGCTCTCGCCTATGAGCAGGGCGAGATAAGTGCGGCGTAGGTTGTCAGACTAGCTCGAGTTTCAATAGCCCGAATCTCGGGCCCCTTTGGAGCCTAGGACACCAAAGTCTCATCCATATTCTTCTTTCCTCTATTATTCTTTCCTCACAAAGAGCTTTTTTTGTAAAGTTTCAGCTTTTTTGGTGCTCAGGAAGTATACTAGAATTTTTGTGAGGACAGACAGACGGACGTACAGAAACATGATTAATAGCAGTGATTTTACAGCAAAGCTGCCTCTCGCCCAACTAAAAACCGGAAAACTTTTTGGAATGACTAATAAAACTGCATTTTTGCACGATTTTCTATATTATTTTGCAGCGCCTATGCCAGGATCCGAGGATATTTTTGCGAGTCAATCGCCAAGTGAGAGGCGAAAGCTGCCACTCAGTGGCAGGAGCAGTACTCACACCGAGAGAAAGAGAAGACTCGAGTTAGGGCAAAATCTTTTATTTGGTAATTTGAGGATAGACG
>WURS02057771.1:0-10765 GCA_011762765.2 Rhinocypha anisoptera | reverse complement strand
AGAGCGGTTTTATTGGGGGCCCAGCCTCCTCTCCCCCCCCCCCCTCCACCACTCCCCCCCCCCCCCCTTTTTTAGGCCTCCCCTCCCCCACCGCCTTCAAATTCAGACCGATGTCCAATCAAATCCCTTCTTATCTCCCTGCCTTGAAACTCAAAAGCTTCCTCGTGTTGAATATCCCCTGGCCCATCTTAGCCCATCCCCACCCCAGATCCATCCAGGCCCATCCCAGACGCAGATGCCATTTTCATCCAGGAACATATGCCAATAACAAAAGGGGAAAAATCTCTTGTACGTGTTCCAAGCTCGACGAATTTCCTCCGGCACAGTCGGGGCAACGGGAAGGAATATTTATAGAGCAGGGCGCACCGGTAAAAAAATTGCGCTCAGATACAGGTGCCGATGATTTATCAATGGATGTAACGAGAATGGCATGTTAATTCAGGCGGTATGGCGGTATCCAATATTAATTGAAGTTTGGCATAATATAAGCGTGGAATGACTCGTTCGCGTAAAAATACTTTTCAGGATCCAGGGAAACCATAATTGCTTACAGTGGAACGCGTATTTCGAGATAAATATCAGAGGCCATTAAAAGTTTACGAATGTCGATAAAGCCCGCAAAAGATCCAAAGTGTGTCCTCTAAACTGAAAAATGCGGTATGCCACCTGGCATTTTTGGAGTGAAGTCCTCTCGCGAAGTGCGATCGTCTTCGAGGGCGTTGACGATGGCAGAGTTCGCGTCGTTCGAAAGAACGTCGGCTGCAAAACGACCCGACCTGGCGGAGAACCCTAGAGGACACCACTCAGGTTGATACGCCGGGAAAACACCTGATCGCTCTTTTTTTATGCTTGAAATCTTAGTGCGGAAATACAAAATCACATCCTCCGCCACCAATGGTAACTTCGCGTCGCACGTGTACGCACGCTAGAGAGGACGAATAATTAAAAAAACACATCTCTTGACTCTCCGATGACCAACCACCGTCACGGGTGCCCACGCATACCGACAACTCTTCCTTTCCTCGCTCCCAAGCGCGGGGGAGGGTGGGTCCAGCCCATCTCGCAGAACACAACGGCGTTAGCCAGTCTATTCGTTGGCCTGCTTGCCTTAAGCCCGTTACACACGTAGCCATTCCCCGGGCCGGAAATGGTACTAGAAATTGCCTGGTTTTTGTAGTACCATTCTTGGCGCGACTAATTGCATGGAATTTGTACACACGCTACCAGAGGTCGGTGCCATAGATTGCCTGAAAATGGAGGACACATAAACATACTATACGATAAAAATAATAAAGTACGTTTTAAACGGAAAATAAAAAGAATACTGACGTAAATGCTCTTTTCACGTGATCGAGATTCGCACGGTACTCGACTAAAAATTCTATAACACGCGTTACACACTATTTCATTATTAGCTTTAACTAAAATATGTTAATTATACATCAACATATACGATAAAAATAATGAAATACATTTTAAACCGAAATTAAAGGGAATAATAACTAAATTCTGTTCTAACAATTCCATAGTACGTTTTACACATTATTAGTTATAACTAAAATATGTTAATTATATATCATCATGAGCGATAAAAAAATGAAGTACGTTTTAAATGTAAATAAAACAGAATACTAACTTTAAATAATATTTTTTAATCGTCGAGTCTCACATAAACTCTCACTACTGGTACAATAAAAATGGCGCAAATAGAACACGTTATATCCTGTGCAACTGACAGGCAACTACTGGTGCCACCTCCAGATGACAGTAAATCCGCTATGACACACGACGAAAAACATGGCGGGAAATTCCTTGTACCATTTCTGGCCCAAGAAATGGCGTCGTGCGTAACAGGCTTAACACGTGAAAGTCTCCCATTACAAATTTTAGATTTCCGCCAACTTTTGTGACAACGCTTTTTTATATGTGTGCGGACTCTCCTGTTCTTCGCAAAAAGATGTCCACGTATTGAGAAAAGCGATGGACTCTCCATTCGTGCAGAAGATGGAGACGAATGTGCGACCAAAATGTATAATTTTTCTAAATAAATTCTAGGAAAACTTAAAGCGGGTAAAATTCGAATGAAAATTATATCTGTGGCAAAATGTTGTCACTTGTAATGGCGACAGCAGTATGCTCAGAATTATAATAAGCAATGAGCTTTCCTCAAAGTTGTTTCTATTTTAGTTCATCAAGTTACCAGACAGTAATAACTTGAGTATTACCTGAGTATTAAACTGAAAATTGATAATTTATATTATAAAACTTGGGATTAATACGGCAAATGATTAAAAACAAAAAAAGGTTGACAGCTATTTATTACTGTTCGAATGCAATGTTGGACATGCACATTTCATGGCCAAAGAAGCTAACAGTTTAGGCCTATAAATGCATTAAAATAATCCTGTTAGTAATTTAGAAAATATTTAAATATCATTCAGGCCTTAGACTTCAAAAATTTTACCCGGTATGATCTTCCTCCGTTCAAATGGAGAAATGGTAAGAGATGAGAAATATGAATATGCAGCATATAAAAAAATATTTCCACAAATATTTAGGGCATTCCATAAAAATTGAAACATGTTTACTAATAATAATTAATTACATAAAGACGAATGAATTTAATGTAAACCTAAAAATATTATTTCCGCAAGGAAACGATTGAAACATATTGAAATTAAATAAAAGGAGTGGTTTGATTGATAATAATTTAGATTAAGAATAACAAATAGCCACTGACGTACCATGTGGAAATTTAAAAATTTTATTTTTTTAGTAAATTAATAGAGATGCAGTACTTGAGGTAAAGGTGAATTGAACTATTGAATTAATATCATATTTCAAAATTGACTGATAAAGTCAATATTTTCCACAAAGGAGATGTCCAATCTAGTCAAAAAGAAGAGGTAAGTCCCCAAGAAAAATTACGAAGGAGATTTTGCCATTGTTATTAAATAATAAAAAAAATTAAGTAAGTAATGAGAGAAAATCCTGTGAAAAATATTAAGGCATATATGTTCGCACGTTAGTACGAGTCTATCGTTTAATAGGGCGATAGTTTCATCTTTCACACTCTTGTCAACCATACCGGTCGAAATCTGTGAACGTAAAATTATTCTCCAATTTATCCGGTCATTCGAATTCCAGAAAATAAAAACACAAAACATATAAATGGAGTTAAAAAGAAGTGATCCGTCACCAAAATTGAAGCTTCTTATAACTCGATTAAATCGAAAACAAGATTTGAAACTGCAAAGAGCACGACTTTGTACATTAAGCGCCCACATACGTCCTCCATCGATCGTCTATAGTAAGGAAGAACTAGGTTTATACAAAAATGGTTATTACAGCCAATCCTCTAGGTGCCTATCTTATTTCAAAAAAACACAATTATTAGAATTTTTAGCGGTTATAAAATACCTCGACGAGGGTTTCTTTTTAAGCGGCGACAAATAGTCTTACATTCTATATTTTTAATTCATCACCACTCTTAGAATGACATTCCTGATGGACTGGGTACCCTAATAGATGGAACAATTCATGACGTTGCCATGGGAACACTCGGCAGTTTACGCTGCGAATCCTTCATCTCTCTTTCTTTCTCTGCCCACTTCCCCCGTGGACGAAGAAGATTCTTATCGCCTCTTTTCATACGCATAATCGCCCGTGGTGGGAAATCGAGGTCCACCCACCCCTCACCCATCGTGACGGGGAGACTCCTCATAATCCCCTTCTTCGCACATCCTTCGCATATCTTTACCTCGCCCTCGACCCTCCGTCCTTCTCTCTCTCTCTCTTCTACTCTATCTCTCTCCGAGACCGTTCCTCGCCAAACTCCCTCTCCTATCCCTCCCTCTCTCTCTCTCTCTCTCGCTTTTTCTCTCGTCCCTCTTTCCCCTACTTCCCCTCACGCACACACACAGACATAATAACGGAACTCGTGCACCCTTGGGAGTCATCCCGGGGTTTCTTCCTTTCTCTCGCTTCTAACTTCTCCTTTCCGAAAACGTCTGCCAACCCTTACACTCTCTAACTCTTCTAACAGTCGCATAACTGTTTTGATTTTGTTTAATTCGTGATAGAACAGCTAAACAATAATATGTATGTATATACACATACATACTTATTATGCATGTAAGTATTACATACATAATATGTATAATATGCATGTATGTATATATAATATAATATAACATAATATATGTTTGTATATATGTATATGTAAGCATAGTATAGATAACCGGAATGAAGTGAGTTCCGCGGAGTCGAGCTGGCCATTTTTTTTTCATTTTGTTAATGTGGAGTTGAATTTTGGAAAATTGATTGTTGAGAAGTAATTGATTGGTGTTTTTTTGCATGGGGGAGAGCAGGGATTGTTGAGTAGTAATAGCGGGGACTATCGAGAGCGGAGTGGGGGGAATTGTGAAGTGAGAAGCGAGATAATAAAGACGCAAATTCCGAAAATGCGCCTTGACTTAATTAAATCCCTGCCCTCCTCGACGGCACTGTAGCGATTACCCTAACATATATATATTTCACGGAAAAATTCAATTGACGTGATAGCTCAAATGGTAGAGCATCCGACATGTCATCGGAAGGTTCCGGGTTCGATTCCCGATCACGGCATATTTTTTCCGTGAAAAATACTATTCCCTTGTGTTCGTCTTTATATGTTTTCCTATCCTCTTTCCAAATTCCTATCCCATTTTTTATATATATATATATATAATTAAATTCCGAGATTTACAAAAGAAAGTATAAAGGATTTTCTGTCGATTCCTCACCATTAGAATATTTTGCCACCATTTTCCAAACCCTAACGAATTAAAAAAAAACATATTTTTAAAAACAATTGCAATTATTCATAAACTACTATAGTCACAGAATTCAGCTTTGGAGGGTATTTTTTCCATTGCAATACCCTGCTCTCTGCGGTAAAATAAAATCTACAGAAATGGTTTTGTACAAAATATTAAGGGTTTTTAAGAATAAAAAAATGTGTTTTGTTACTTTGAAATCATTAACATATATACGCATCAAAACCAAATTAGACTCATTTTATTTAGTAATTTCATTCACCATGAAACATGTCATACACGTTCTCGCATCAAAACATCACTCTCGGTTTTATAAGCGAAAAAGTAAAAAAAAGAGAGTGAGATTCTTGGCGGTTTTTCAATGGTTTTAAAAAAGAGCGGGAACACAAATTTCGGAACTCGTCGTTAAATTCTTCATCCCAGAGCTGAAATATACGCGATTAGGTATCATTTACTGATCCTTTTACTAATTTTTTTGCCGAAACATGCATAAATTTTCCAGATTGATTGAACTACGTAACAAGGGAGATGCGTGAGCGGGAAGGGAACCCAGGGAAGGGAGACGAGCGGGAGGGAGAAAACGGAGGAGCGTTTATAGTTTGACGACAGTTGCTAGTTGAGATTTCTTAAGTTGTCACTTGAATTATTTAATGAATGTTGTTCTAAAAGGGGTGTTGAATATTTAAATCGATGCTATTTCATAGATTTCCTTATTTTGAGAGCAATATTGTGAGGTGTACAATTCTTGCAATCAGTTGTAAGATGATGATGAAACATTGGCCAACGAGGGAGAGAGAGAGAAGTGAGCAGCACACTGTAACCTTGAGCTATTTTTCGATTAATTTGACTGTGTAATTGGTCTACAACTTTCATGAAGATTTGTTGATAATGACGTTAATTTAACTATTTAATTAGGGACAAAAACGGGTTGAATTTTTCGACCCGTAGCGGGTTACCCATATGGGTTTGGGTTTGGGTTCGGGCTTCGGGTTTTGAAAATTTAAAATCAAACCCGTAAACCCAAACCCGTAAAACCCGTTTATATTAAACTTTGAATGTAAGTTTATACAGAGCAATAAGTACATGCAGTACTGCTCAGTATTGCACTGTCACACTTCAAGCACTGTGTTTGCAGTGTGACCGTCACTGTGACGGTCACATGGTGATGCAATGCGCATCACTGACTGAGCCTCTGCCTGACTACCTCACTCAGTTAGTAAGAAGCTTCAAGCTCGTCAAGCTCTTTAATTTTTTAGCTGCTGGACACGACTGTGATATTGTATCTGTGATAAACATGACATCAAAAAGCTGCAACAAAGAGAAAATTCTAAAATTATTGCAAATCCAGAGTGAAGAGTTAAGTATTCGACAACCATCAAACAAGCGAGCAAATGTAAAACAATGTTTTGTTTATATTGTGTTTTGATTATAATATTTTGATTATTTTAGTATTGGAGCGGGTTTCATGAGATATGGATTAAAGAAGGAGATGAATGGAAAAAAGTCAACTATGCTCTGTGTCAAGAAAAAAATTGCAAAACCAAGATTTTGGTGCACGACAATAACTGTAATAACACCCTTAAATCTCACTTTGAAACGCATGAATCTACGAAACAAACAAATCAATCAGTACAAATCCAACCCTTAATTGAAAATTTCACTTTGAAGAAGCTTTCTTCTACTCACAAAGGAATTATGACTCGCTCACTCTCCCTCATGTGCGCTCTTGATGGCCGAGCATTCAACACTGTTGACTGTAAGGGGTTTCACTACGCGATGCAAACAGGTGTGTTATTGGGCTCAATTTTTGGAGCATTCAATGTTCAAGAGTCTTTTCCATACCGACAAACTGTTTCTAATAACCTTGCAAATCTGGTTAGTGAAGTCGAGTCATCTTTAACCAATGTATTGAGTATGTTGCTAGGTTTGGCACTCACCATCGATCACTACAAAGACAGTGTAACCCAAGTGACGTATCTTTCAGTAACAGTACTGAGTAACATTACAGTAACAGCTAGAGCGCCGTCTTCCTCTTGTAAAAAAACGGCGGCCTAGCCGCCGACACCTAACTTAGTGAATCTTACATGCCTAAACCAGTTAATCTCACGTACGGCGGCGCATCGCGCCGCTTAGGTTAATGCAACCTAACCAAACCTAACCCAAGTATCTCTCTAAATATCTCTCTCTCACTCTCATTCTTTCTCTCTCACTCTCTCTCTCTCTCTCTCTCTCACGCTCTCTCTCACTCTCTCTCTCTCTCACTCTCTCTACCCTCACTTTCACTCTTTCTCTCACTCTCTCTCATTTCCTCTCTCTCACTTCCTCTCTCTCACTTCCTCTCTCTCACTCTCACTCTCTCTCTCTCACTCTCTCTTTCACTCTCTCTCTCTCTCACTCTCTTTCACTCCCACTCTCTCTCACTCTCTTTCACTCTCTCTCTCTCACTCTCTCTCTCACTCTCTCTCTCTCTCACTCACTCTCTCCCACTCTCTCATTCGATCGTCAATTACCATCAACAACGCGGGTGATTCGAACATAAAGGAGAAAAAGTACAATGGCAATATTGAACCCTTTCCGGTTTTTTGAAAGATGTTTGAGAAAAAACGTTGAAGAAACTGAAAGAGGACCAAACGAAACATTTGGCGTTGTGTGAAGCAGTTTGAAATGAAGATAGTCAGTTTTGATCCGAGCAGCGACTATCATTGAGTGGTTGCAAAATCATGTTTTTGGACGTTTCGATAAACCAGACACAGTCACTACTGGAGTTAAACTGAGATGAGAATACTCAGTTTAACTTCAGAGAGTTGGTAGGGTTTTGCAAGGAGTTAGAGATTACACACCATATCGCATCGCCTTACCACCACCAAGAAAATGGCCTTGCCGAGAAAGCGATCCAGACATTAGAAGGAATGCAGAGAACGTAATGCGTGGATCAGAAGAAGTGAAATAAACGTTTACCCGAGTCTGTACAGGCGTACAATTGTAGTAAACACCATACAACTGGCGTGACTCAACATTCGCTTATGTTCAACCGAGAGGCAAGAATCAAACTCGACATAGTATTTAAGCTGGACTATATCGTTAGCACGTATTAATTGAGAGGCCGAGAGAACTAGAACCAAGGGATTCTGCAACCACTTGCAAAGAAGTTCAAGGTTGACACCAGGGCAGTTGGTCTTGTGGCAAGTAAACGAGAAAGGACTAGGAAAATCAAAGAAACTTAACCGCAAAATCCGTACCGAGTATTACTGTTACACCTTCGTATGCGGTACTAGAAGATGTGTAAGGAAAGCAAAAATTCATCCATCTGAATTATGTGAAGGCAGTTGAGTCGGACTAACGACTAGGGTATTTTGCGGCCTAAATCGTCCTCGAATCCAGAGGGGAGATGCAGCGGTGCCGGACAACGACAACGCTTAAGTTTATTACAAACGTTAGGATCGAATAATCCTAACCCCGTTCTTGAATATATTTACACATACACAGTAATGTGGTGGTTGGTTGCTTGGAGTCTGTTTTTCTGTCTGTGTGTCACAACTATATTTAAGTTTTTTGTGACTGTTGAAATCTTGGTTTACAAAAAAGATACAAAGAAGACTTTGAAGCATTTGAACAAGCATGTTAAACTTATCACTTGAATGTGCTAAACCAACTTCTATTTTTCGGATTCTTGTTTTTTACTTCTAAAGAGCCGATTTTGCTCTTTTTTGGTTTGCAAACAACAACCAACTAACCAAACAAAAGAGTATAAAGAAAAGTCTGAAGAATTTGAACAAGCATGTTAAAATTATCACTTGAATGTGCTAAACCAACTTGTATGTTTTTGATTCTGGTTTTTACTTCTAAAATCCGATTTGTTTATTTTTTGAACGCCTGTGTGAAGTGCTGGAAAAGTGTAGAAAAATCAGCTGAGCTTTGTCTCTCTCTTCTTCTTTCTTGTTTTAATGTGCGGCTCTGTCATCAGTGACTCATCACTTGTCTGTGCCTGTAACTTGAGTCATCATAATCATCCGATAACTTTTGTTTTCAACTTTTACTTATTCATCTTTTCATTCATTTACGTCGCGCAGTACGCGGCAGCAGTGCTGCACGCTACGCTGTCCGTGGACAACCTCAACCTGCTTCCCCCTCTTAAAAATGTATTTAAACCACACGTATCTTCAGACACATCACACTTAAAGTCATCATCACTCATGTTGTCATCACATCTCATACAGTCCGCTTCTCTCATTGTTTTTATTCTTTCTCTCTCTCCCTCTCTCTTGTGTAATTATCTGATAACCCTTCTTTCTAAATTCTTCAATATTGTGATTGTGAGTGATTCAAAGCTTTAAGATTTAATCTACTTGTCTACCGCACCGAACGAGTACACATCTGCCCCACAAAATTAACACACTTGGCTGCCCACACCCCGACCTATCCGAAGATCTCTTCTACTGGAGTGGCAAACGATTCAAACAGCCTATAATGTGTACAATTTCATCACTGCCAGTGACTTTGCTTAATGGCAGATGCTTCAAGACGGGCCAAATTGACCTGAATCATCGTACCGAATCCAACAGTGGAACGAAAGCACAGAAAACTGCAAGTACGAAAGTTTTTCCTTCATCAAAAATTTACTTTGGAGAACTTCTCGGAGCACTTCGAAACGGAATCACATCTAAATTCGAAGTTTCAAATTACTTGATCTCATGAGGAAGAAGAAAAGACAAAAATTTTGGAAGCAATTGAAACAGAAGAAGAGGTTATGTTTGGCCAATTTTACTACAAAGCACAGTGGGTGTTGAGTCGAGCCAACAAACGATTCTGTGGCAAGAGTCGTTCAAATTGAACTGCTACCAACAATTTTCGAGCTCAATTTATTATAGATCATAAGTTTGAAATCAGATCGCCGGCTTGCCACGCCGAGCTCCCTATCTTAAGATTGACAGCCATGGAAAATGGGTAAACTATAGCACCGTTCTTCGATTGGAAAAACCAAATCAATTTCACCTCTACTCGACCAAACTCCCGAAAGTGATTCTATACTATCCATTGATTGGCATCGAACTCTACGTGGGTGATCATGGATGCATTCTACGAATCAATTAGCGAGTGACTGGTCAATTGTCTGCGTCTACTGGTATAAGAGCATCTCCACAGCTCGGCTTTGCCCCCCTCCCTCCTTCACTCTCCCTCTCTCTGTCCCTGCCTCTGTTTGTTGCAACTTTTCCTTGTGTCCTCTCCATCTCCCTTCAATTAACCCGGTAAGGAATCCACCTTACGTCATTGTTCTCAGTGAATTTCCCCTTTAGAAAAGAGAAAAACTACGAATGAATACAAGCCACACGATCTTGAAATGATTTTTCTCTAAAAACAATTCAAGTATCTAGTGAAATAAATTAAATATAAATTATATTATCATCACGAATGTAAATGAGAAGCACAGAGATGTTTCTCTTATATTTTTTCAAATTGGGCTTGCAAACTTTCCAAATATAATTTTTTCCATGTAGATTATTTTTTTAAATAATGACTCATATCACCAGAATATAAAATTGTACCATATTATTACCGACTAAACGCAGGTTGTTTGGTCTTTTCCACTTCTGAACCGTAGGAGGAGGAATAGGGCGCGTGATTTTTCGATGTCGATTCCTCTTTGTTTTCGTTCTGGCTCCCGCCCACCCGTTTGTCCCAGGTCCGCTCTTTCCCTTGGCTGATATCTTCCTTTCACAAGAATACGTGTGGAAGTGATCCCATAATTAAAACAGAGGTCAAAGAGTGAGACTAGCGATAGTGATCCTGTCGCATACGAAGTCAAGAGTAGGAAGCCAGGATCGCCAAGCATGTGGGAGTCTGATGATTGTCGGATTGATGATCGAAAGGATTTGTCTTGGAAGAAGACGGAAGCGAGACGTCTTCGGGCAATTCGGGATAACCGCGGAGACAGGGAGAGCCACTTTGCG
>WURS02057760.1:0-10766 GCA_011762765.2 Rhinocypha anisoptera | reverse complement strand
AGGACACAAAAAGAAAGAAACTCAGAGTGGTGAAGAATTTTCGGTGGCACCACCACCTTCGTCCGTTCAGGAGAGAATGAACGGACGAAGATGGTGGTGCCACAGAAAATTCTTCTGTGGCACCACTCTGAGTTTCTTTCTTTTTGTGTCCTGTGTCTCTGTACGTTCCACTAGTGTTAGAACCAATATTATTCACATTGTTAACCTTTTCGAAGTGATTATATATATACATATACACACTTCAGGAAAACTCGGACGAACAGCAACCACGAACACACGCACACACTTATACACATTCACACATCAAAAGAATTACTTAAAAGACTCACATTGCATGTATGAATGTATATATATATATATATATCTATATACATATATATACACACACACACATATATATAAGCATATATATATAGCATTTCTCATATAATCATAGTAATAGTGAATGAGTGTCACTGAACTAAAACCTTAAAGCAGGAAAGAGAAACAGGCGCCAACCATAATGATTGAAATGAGAACTATGCGCCGATTATATCACAAGAATTATGCTTTCCAACTTTATATAATCCCTGATACAGAATACTATCGCGATATAATAAAAGTGACGAAAGTGTTTCCATGCCAAGGACGCTCAAACGATCTTGTCAAAGGAATGAATTTTAAATCGATCATCCAGATCCTAATTTGTATGTTATAAAATGCGGACATTTTCATTCGGAGGATTCAACCGACCCTGAATAATTATTTTTCCCGTAAACAACGTAGAAAGAGAATGATGGAACGTATTTTTCAGGAGAACCTAAGGTAAATCGAGATAATAAACATATTTGTCTCTGATTCCGTCCTTCAGATTGTCCGATCACATTTTACGACAGTTTGTCGAATTTGATTGAGTAATTTAAGATTTTATTCGCACACTACCGGTTATTCAATTGCTATCATGATTCTGCTTTACATAAATCAGTGTAATTGAACCTGACGCATCTTGGTTGATACATTTTAACATGCAAGAATAAAAAAAACACTCATTCGGGCGATGTACTTGGAAGGGCAAGAGTTGAGAACTTTCTCAAACCGGCAGACCTTGACAGTGTTATTGACAAGCATTGAAAGAACAGGTCCCGAATTTCCTAAGGCAAAATAATTAACAAATCCATTTCTCCAAGCCAAATTCAGCATTCACAAGACCCGTTACCTGTAAGGAAAACAAAAAAAAGGAACGTTCTTCACTCTGGATAATGAGGACTGGCCGAAAGTTCGAGTTCGTCGTATAGTAATAAAATGCGAAGAACCACATCGGTGTGTGATTTCTGAGAAGTATTCACTCAGGGTGAACAAGATCAGTATATGACACGGAATATTCGCACATAAGAAAATAAGAAGAAAATTAATTTCAAAACCTTCTATTTTGACATAGCTAAGAGGGAAGTTTATCTTGAAATACTAAAACAAAAGCCTAAAATACTCCACGGTGGTTTTACCGTTTTTAAGGAAAACCGGATTCTTAAGTTCAACGTCCGCTTCGGTTTCATGTATTTTAAGTCAAGTGCAAAGAAAACGGTGGCATGAGCAAATAGAATGTAAAGCTCCAGCCAAGTGAAAGGAAAAATATTTAGTTGCCTTTTAAAAAGAGAATATAAGAGGTTTCCTTATATGAGGCTATATATTAACTTCCCGTAAATACATATACTCCATTCTCACCGAGTTTCCCATAAAAACAAAAATGGTCCGAATGGATTTGGGCTGAAATGTCATATTTTACATCTGATTGACGGAGGGAAATCCATTAAAATTCCGGCTCCTACTTGTTGGGAGCTATAGTGACCTATTTTACCTACATACCTATTTTAAGCGGCCACCTTGCGGGCAAAAACATGTGACCGTGTACGGAGTTGTGCGGTGATTGGAGGTTAAATGAGCTTTAAGGTTTTTATGGTGGAAGTTACAAAATTGAAGTGAGCCCTTCACGACTTTTAAACGGAAATCGAATCAAAACCATGAAGGAACTAACCATAATAAATAATTAAGATAACCATGAAGGAACTAATCCTCCCACAAACTTTGAATTTCGTTTTTCAATTATTCTTGCTTGAGCTGCATCCATTGCAACTGAAATACCCGTAATTTTCCTCGCCAAGACTTCCTTATTCTTCATTATAACGTTCCTCTTCTCCTCTAGATAAACACAACTTTTTAATCCTTCTCTAATTTTATTCTGATTCGTGGAGGAAGCAGGAGATAGTCAATGATGGTGAACCGATTAGAAGAGGCGAAGAAGGCATTCTTCCAGAAGAAATAATTGCTTAATTCAAATAATTTGAGATCGGACATACGGAAGAGGATAAGAAGGACATGCATATGGAACATATTTTTATATGGAAGTGAGAATAGCAGCCGCAGGGTAAAAGAGATTGGAAGCAATGAAGATGGGGAAGTACAGAAAAAAAAAGTTGAAAATCAAATGGATGTCCCTAATGATCATTTAAGAGCTACTCCGAAGAACCAGCGGAAAGGGAAATTTATGGAATATATTTACAGAGGGAAGAGACAAACTAATACGGTACATCTTGATGCATGATAGTTGAGTGGAAACTATTGGACTCTAATGGGAAATAAATTTAGAGATACGTCAATGATGGCGTATCAGAAACAGAGAATAGAGAGTGTCAAAGCTAGGACTTACTAAGGTATGGAGAGGTTGGTACATTTCGATAATTCGGCAAAACCAGTCCTTAAACACCGCTACAGTTGGTATCAAAAATCCCAATTGATGCCTCTGCACATAAAGGTAGATTTGATTTTAATGCTTCTCACAAAAGAGGCCCATACCCACAATTCACTTCTTTTATGGACTTGGGTTTCAATTGACCGATTCCCCGGCCTTTTAGGACATTTCTGGTGATAGAAGATACCGTATTTAACAAGTGGTTCTTATAAGGAACCCTATTTGCCGGGCGGTTTATCCTGGTGGTTAGGACGCTCGCCAGCTAGGGCCATGATGGCTCGATCGAGTCCCGCCTAGGCCATGCTTCTGTTACGCGTGAGCCCCCAAATAGCCATACCTGACGACGCACCCTACAAACAATAATATTACTAGGGATTCAATTGGAAAAAAACTCTATAGAGATAGAAGGACGGCGTGTGAGGATAATGGATTAGCTTAAATTAAGACCTAAAGAAGGTGCGCAGAAGGTGGCAAGTCACAGGATAACTTTAAGGGTTGTCACAATCAATCCTCGATTCATAACCTAAGGTGATTATTATGTTTTGCCCTTGCCAGCACTTGTCCACAGGTATAGCCCAAAGGTTAACTCATAATATACTTGCTAGAAGACTGATCACAAAAAGCAATTCGAGCTGTCTCATGGCTAAGGTCCCAGCACTGACGCTGTGATTGACAATATGCGTCCTTCATTGCGGTTCCCTTCTGCGGGGGGCGCTTGGTCAGGGGAGTATTTTCCCACATGGAAACGGAAGTCGGACCGACTCGGAAGGGAATTCCTTCCGTTTCTTCCATTCCGATGAAACGCAATCACCCCCCCAAGGCTCCCTGCCTCTTTACCCCCAGGGGATTAAATTTTTATGGTCGGCGGTTTGAATGAAACGAAGCTGGTCAATGCCCACAAAAGAGGCACGGATGTCTGAATCGATTGGACGTCAGCCTCGCAAGGCGATGACCAGTAAGATAAGGTTCTAGCTCTCGTGCGGCAGTGGAACATGTTATTTTACTCGAAAGAATCGACTGACTAGGACAATTTAAAAAATCCGAGGATAATTTAAAACAGCACTGGGTAGAAATGTTTGTCGCTGGTTGCTGAAACAGCGGTTTCTGGCCGTCGAAAGAGTTAAGTCGCTGTAAAAAAAGTGGAAATTTGGATTGCCTTCATACGGAGAGACTATATTAAGATGCTCCATGGCCAGGCAATATGTTTACGTCTATATGATACTCTGCAAGCCACCGCAAGGGCGTGTAGCAGGGAGTGAATGAGCCATCACCAGGCATGCATCCCCACTTGCACATATTAGATGTAATAGGAGCACACATGGAGAGTTATATGTAAACATTTCAATGACAAATGAAGATACATGTCATGTGGGAACAAAAAACATGCAAGATAATATACATATGTACATTAGTTATCCTAATTAGTATCTCCTAGCTTGTGGTCATATTTATTTTGGTCTCTAATTGTTCGTGGAAAAAATGACATTTTATATCTATCTGTTCGACAGTGTATCTCTCTGATTTTATGTACGTTAACTGACCTACTGTAGTATGTCGTGGCTCGTAATATATTTTTGACGTCTTCGCTGAAGTGATCTTCCTGAAATCTGCATAATAAATTTAACCTGTACTTCAGCCTACGCTCAACGAGTGGTTCCCAACCTAATTTCTCCAGTAAGCTTGTTACACTGCTACGTTGGTTGTAACGACCTTTCACAAATCGAGCTGCTCTACGTTGCACTCGATCTAACTCCAGCTCCAATCCTTCCACCTAAAGGTCCCACATACTCAATGAGTAGTTTTGAAGAAACTGAAGCAGGGAAAAAATAGCGATTGAGTTTATAACTTATATAGGTTAACTTGTGCTACTTGTGTACGGCTATTTTATTCTTGACTTCAGCTGTAAAACATATTGCTCGTAGCTGCGTCAGTAAACGCTAGAATAGAGGTTTCGGGTCTCGTTGCTGAAGGTGATCGTTAGATGGAATTGCTAAGGATTTTATGCTGACTGCTTTTCCTGGTGTGAGTAAGACACTAAAAAATTTAGTTGGTTCTGCATTTCTCCGAGTGTCCACCGTGGTCATTGGATTCGATGGACAGCAGCCCCGCGAGTAATCCTGCTGGCGAAACTGTGGCCAATCCAAATCAACGATCGATGTGAACACCCGGAAACATGCAAATATTATCAACTGACCAACACCGCAGAAATCTGGGAATTAAGATCAAAATCTTAGATTTAAACAAATTTCTTAAATTTTGCGTGTGAAAAAATCCACATAAAATAACCCGATGAAAACAAAAATCTGTTTTTAAAGACTGGTGGAAATTAATGACGAAAATTGAAAATTATTGGGGTTTCACAAGAAGAAATGCAAAAAAAAAACGATTTTTATAAGAAATACAAATTACGTAATCAGAGATTACAGAACAATTCCAGCAGTCCAGAAAAAAACAAATATGTACCTGTCTTTCAAAGACTTTCAACAAGCATGTACTTTCAAAGAAATTTTTAACAGCAATAGATTTAGAGACAAAAGAAAAATTTAACAGCAATGTTCTTCAGGAAGTATGCTTCAGCCCTTCGTAATTTGGATCTTTCGAGGGTCATTAGAGGAAAAATCTGATATTTCAATAAACTGCAGATTTCTAATACACGATGTCAGAATATTAATATTGATAGAATTTTTGAATAGTTGTTGTAGTGGAGTATAGTTGTAACATATAAATGCTTATAATTTTTTGACAAGAGATTATACTTTAGTAGTTTTAATAATTTAATAAATATAAATAATGCAATAGCTAATTTAATGAGAAGTACATTGCGTAAAATAAGGAGACGGTTATGGAAAATATGGACACCACAACCGAAACTCATAATATGATTTACCAATGCCTATTTTATATACTATAATCACCGTTTTCGCATTTTCTATTTACACCTTCCTCATATCTGCTACAATTTTCACCACGAAGATCCACAACATTTTGGATGAACTATTTCTTCCGACGTCTGATAACAAACAATGTTAATATTTCCAATGAGGAGCTGACTTTTGGGTTGAATAAAGACTGAATTTCCATCAGGAGCTGACTGAAAGACTAAAGATCTAACTTTCTATAAACATTTCAGTGACAGCGGGAACAAATCTGTCAACTGGCAAGGGACACCAGAACCGGCAAGGGAATCACGGTGATCTTACCCATATGGGAAATCATTCCGGTGGGAGGAAAAAGCTGAGCCGCTTAAGGAAGTGGCCGCTGAATGGCGGTGGCGTTTAGCCATGTTCCAATGTTTTTATCATGCGGCGCACATTTCACACGCGGGAGACACGTGGAGGAGGTTGGCGGCTTACGAAATATCGAGGGCAGGGCAAGTTAAAGAGACCTGTCTCGTTTTAATGGAATTCCATGTGACTCAAGAGTTCTGATCACTTGGGGAGAGATCCTTTGTGTTCATAATCCTTTTGCGCGATTATCATCGCTACGACACCACCAACATTGCTGAGGTAGACAATGTTGAATTTGAATCGGTTACTGCCTCTCATTTAAAAACGTTTTGCCGAGAAAATTGATGATGGTGAACACAACTTGGCAAGGAAATGATTTAAAAAATGTAAATTCTCCGGGAGACTGGTTAGAGAGCTGAATAGAACTCCCTAACTGGTCTCCTGACGCAAGAATTCATTAGAAAATTAACGATAAGGGACTCAAACCTTCGCTCTCAGTCGTCTTAAGGCTCCCTAAGTAAACATGATCCAAAGGTAACCACGCAGCCTGAGTTTGGATGAGCGATATCAGAGATGCAATCCTGATATGTATGTCCGCGACGCTTCGCGTCTATTTCAATTGCAATTCGGCCTTGGAAATTATAATTAGTATAATTTTGACTGGAAAACCTCAAGGTTTCCCCCAAGGATGTGCTCGTGTGACCCAATTTTAGCTGGAACAAGAACAAAAAAAAATACACGTTTTAAATTACTAACATCGCCATTAGTTATGACTTATTTATCCCAGCAATGTTGCGAATATTTATAACGGTATTTCAATTAAGTCATATGACACCGTCACCGCCACAGTATTCGACCCAAATGCTGTCATAACAGGGGATGTTAAAGAGCTAACCTCACAATTAGTTCAATGGTGCGTGATAATCCACCCATCAGGGTGGTGAGAGGGGGGGAGCAGTTTCCATTCCTGTGCCGCCTGAGGTCTACCAGGTTTATTACCCAGAAAATGACTCAACTTTGGTTCTAGCTGGAGGTGTCCACATGCTCACCTGGTTATGAACCAGGGCCTCCCGTTAAGTAATTTGCAAATTTAAGGAAAGGAACTGATTCTCCTCATTTACCAGAATGCATGAGTTACACAAACCGTAGGGTGTATATCGAGGTTGTCAACTAAGACTTTTCAGAGAGCAAGAAAATAAAAATGTATTATATTTAATATAAGGTATGGCCATAGACTAAAGAATGATAGCACTCTTTAGTCTACGGTGTTACCTTGGTCGTTGTGAATTTATCGAACGATGCATGTCGAGTATTCACAGACATTTCGGCAATCATGATGCGAATTAATCGATAAGACTATTATTATTATCAATGCCCTTGTTTTAGAATAACCTGGCTCCGCATAAATCATCCCTTACAAGTTAAATCTCGAAATATTAAGAGCCTCATTTCACGTCAGTCCTGTTATTGAGAATAAAGACTGCTACTATATAACTCCAACCTGGTAGTCGGTCAATTATCAGACATGCATCAAAACAAACCACTTGGTAAACAATGGGACAACTTCCTTTGACATCGGCCAATGACATTTCGGACTGCTGCGTAGCTCTCCTCCAGTCTATCTTCCTCAAGACATTAGTGGACCCGAATTACGATCGCTTGAGGAGCCAAGCAGTCGGGCGGGCGGTCCTCTTACGTGTTTGTTTGGTAAACACGCTACCGAGAACGAAAAGAATAACATGAGGAAAATTCGGAAACTTTGCGAGCACTCTTCGGTATATCTCCATATAGTCTATGAAAATCAATTGAAAATATCGGAATGTAGGTACATATGAAATACATAAAAACAACAATGAATATAGTAGCAATTTATGGAATTTTTATTTGAGACAAAAGAAATCGTTTTACCTTTTAATCATGTCTTTCTTATCTTTCCCATTTTTACATGGAGGAACTGATGGCCTACCATCAACAAAAAATTATATTTTTATCAAAAACTCTTCGAGAGAAAAGATACAATTCGAATGTCACATTGTGAAAAACCTCTTAAATTGCTTCAATTCCCTACTTTAGCAAGAGCCGTCAATAAACTCATTCGATCAAAATATTGGTAATTAAAAAGAAACAAAAATGTAAAATAAATTTTAGGAAGGCGGAAAGGGAGTTATAAGATGTCGGAAAAGGTGTCGGGCATTTTTATCAAAATATATTAATTAATTTTACTCAAGGATTGTGGAAAAATTACCCAGTTCAAAGCTATTCAAGCTAAAGGAAAGGGAAAGGAAGAATAACACGTTCAACTTTTAAAAATGCGTGTAGGGGGGCAGGCAGGCATAGTGAAGTTAAACACCGTTTTCCCGTCTTTGGATTCGGACATCTCGCAATTCTCGGTGAAACTGAGAATAAGAGCCTAGTGGTGAGACAGGATGCCTCTATCCAGCTGTAATGAGAACCTGCTTGAAATGATTGGTTTGTAATGGCCATGGCTACAAAGTAAAAGCCGTCGCTACGAGTAAGTCAAACGACTCAAGGTTTGAAAAGACGTGAAACTTCGACTGTTTGAATTTACGATCGGAATGTCATTGTGATTTTTCCCCATCTCCCAATGAAAGAAAGTTAACCACAGCACCAATTCGATCTCCAATCTCTAGGCAGCTCCTTTTCGTGAACGGAATTCGAGCCCGTGATGAAGGAAGACTCAAGATCCTCCCTCTCTTGCCAGCAGGACTAACCTGTCGATTGCACTCGAGAACAAGTGGAAGGATTAGTCACCGTCTCGTCGGGCTAGCGGTCCCCAACCTCTTCGTGTGATTAAAGGCCCAAGGGAGTAAATGACATTCGCACCTTGGTGTGGAACTCGTGTCTCAAATAAATATAAACTACAATTTTTATCCACTAACATTCACTCGGTTTTTTAAATTTCCGTGTGTCTGTATTTCCAATAATAAATGGTAAAACGTATGGGGAGCCGGCCTGTTTAACCTGGCGGCAGCGGGCTCACCGGCTAACCCAAAGGGTAGTAGTATTTTTGTTTATAGGATGCTTCGACGGCTATGGTCATTTGGCATCTCTTCATATTATAGAAAAACACTACTGGACAAACGCAACACTCATGCCCTCCGTAGGACTCGAACCCACGACCTTTGGGTTAGCCGGCGAGCACGCTACCCACCAGGTTAACCCGGTCGGCTAACCCAAAGGTCGCGGGTTCGAGTCCCACGGAGGGCATGAGTGTTGTGTTTGTCCAATAGTGTTTTTCTATAATTTGAAGAGATGCCAAATGACCATAGCCGTCGAAGAACCTAGAAAACAAAAATACTGCTGTGTATGGGAAAAATTAGTCGAATATTAATATCTAAGTAATTTAGACCACTAGTGACATCGAAAAACTACAATGCAGTGAAAAATATGTACTATTTGTTATAGAAAACGAGTCATAAGCAATCCTTGGAATCGCTTTTTCACCATAAGCATACCTTTTTAACGTTGTGATATTGATATGTCTTTCTGTTTAATTTTAGAAAATTATGCACCGGCATTTCTAATTTTTAGTGTATTTGACTTTCGACTGAAAACGTTCCACAGTGACTACAAATTTGGAACTTGTCCCAAGAACTCGGGTGCCACCGTCACACGAGAAGAACCCCTCCCTCCCCCAAATCCTCTCTCTCTCACTCTCTCTTCATTCTCCTCGCCGCCGTTAAAATATGCGGAGATTAGTCTCGAACGAGGAACGGCGAGATCGTTCCTCACCCTCCCACCGTCTCCCCCGTTCGAACGAGTGCCTATTCCTGACCGAAACGTTTTCCCGCCCATTCCAAGACGTGGGCGGAGAGAGAAGAGACAGACTCGGATTGGGGGCCGCCTCCGATGACGCAAACGCAGTGGAGAGGAGATTCAGTCAGTCATCAACTCTCCATCGTTACATACACAATCACCCACAGGGCGGCCGCCCGCCTTCCTTCCGGATCCAATTTTAATTCCCTCGAATGCACCCTGGGAGACGTCCCTTCTCACATCCTCACTCATCCGACATCAACAATCTTGAGATCCGGCATCCTGCGGAAATGTGCGGGGATCCAAATGCGCCCTCTCTACCCTGTCAAACAAATTTCAAATGAAGCAAAACATATTATCCATACGTCCAATGCAGAAGGTAATTCTAGAAATAACTTTAGAACTTGCGGGGCTGTTTCAATATGATGAGCCTAAAGGGACTATTCCGATCGCATGAAGGCTCTCCCGCAATCCAGATAATACACTCGTGTGATTTGACGTACGACTTTGTTGAAGCACGCTGGTTTCAAATGTGCGGTACTCCGTAGTTAAGTTTGTGAGAAAGTTGATGTAATTTAAAATTTACCACCGGCAGAATGAAAGTTACCCTTAAAACTAGTAAAATATTATGATTAGCATTAAGGTAATGAAAACCTACTTTCAAGCCACGCTTGAACTTGGTCTCGTGAAAATGTTGGAATGGTTTATACTAAGGCCTTGACAGATGTTGTAAAGGAAGGAATAACCCAACATTAACAAAATGTCTTAGATAAAAAAATTAAAAGTAGATCCTAGGTAATTCCTTCTTAGATAAAACCTGTGAAATTCGTATTAAAAACCGTTCCAATAGTTTCATTTGTGATGGCCTACAAAAGTCATCAGAACGGAACTTGTTTCACCGTCTCAAGACCGACATTAACAAAATTTCCTTAATGAAACAAAATGTAGGTGGTAGGTCCTTTATGTATTTCCACAGAAAAATATAAGACCGGTTTCGACGATAACCGTCATCATCTGATAATGATGACGATTATCGT
>WURS02057750.1:0-10766 GCA_011762765.2 Rhinocypha anisoptera | reverse complement strand
ATTTGTGCATCTGATATGGAAAAAATATGATGGGCTAATTTTATAGAACAAACAATTGTGATTTAGAACACTTTCCCTTGAACATCTTTTTCTTCCTACTAGATGTAACTACAAAACACTAGGTGAAACTATTTTCATTTGACTTGCGTTATTCATTGTGATTATTAATGACATTATTTCACACAAATCACTTATATTAGTAATTTTATTCATTTATTGGTGGACCTACTGCAGGAGTTGAAATAGAGAAAGTTTCGAGCTTGAGATGATAGATTCCATTTCACTGTTTCTCACCCACAAATCGTCGTTGACTGCTGAAATTTGTCTATTTTATACAGAAATATTTTGATAGGCTTATTTTATGAAACACACACTTGTCTTTTCGTTATACTCGATCCATTGCACATTTTTTTTTCTCTCTGCTAGATATTGGTTCAATAAACAATCAGTTAATGTATTTTCGCGTGCTACCATTAATCTTTCTGGTTGTCGTCGACATTATTTTACACAACTCATTGGGCCCCAGTATTATTTTAGGCACTTCATTAATTTATTCCTCGACCCCCTTTAACCGTTGAAGAACATTTCTGGCTTGAAATGATAAGAGTCCATTCCATTGTTCTTCACCCATATTTCTCAGTTCCCTGATGAAATTAGTACGAGTATATTATATATAGAAGTATATTATATACAAGATTTTTTCTATAAATTTTATATGCATTTTTCTTCTTGCATTACGATAATTGCAATAATTAATAACTGAGATTAGAATTTTAATTTAAAATTTCACAAATCTCCTGGAGCAAGTTGAAATAATTAGGAATGCAGGTAGTTGGCTATTATACATTCCCTCACTACTCCCCTCTCCTCAACATTATTCATCATCTACAACCCTTCATCCTGCATAGATGCCAACCGTGAAGAAGACAATGAGTAGATTACCTTTCCCCCCTCCACCTTTCCTCCCCCTCTCTTATAACCACTTACCTACCTCCCCTCTATTGACTGTGTATATATTCGGTTAAAATGTCAATGCAATGGTCAACAATCTGATGATGTCAAGACGTGAAGAAACCTAGACAGTAAAATAAAAACCTTTCATGTGGAATGCAAGGTTTATTTCTTTCATTTCAAAATATTTTCTGGCTAGGAGAGGTAGTCAGGTGAAAGCAGAGGCAGTTCACACAAGGGGAAAGTGACTAATATGAAAGAAAACCTAGTGTCATGCTTGTGGTGAAATGAATCACAAATTGTAATCATTATAATCCGCCTCCAAACATAAAGAGTACAAGTACAAGATTTGCAAACAGGTGGGGCATCTTGCAGTGGTTTGCAAGGCCAAAACTTTCCAGGTGAGTAACAGTATACAGCAAAGAAGTGTCATTACTTTAGATTAGAGTTCATAAAGGGTTAGAGCCATTGATAATTAAGCTTCTGTTCCATCAGGTTCCAGTTAATTTTTAGTTGGATTCCAGGAGTAGGTTTTCAATTTTACACGTCTCTTTTTTTAGATGAAAATGTTCACAGATATATATACCCCCAATGTGAAGTTAAAACATATGATGCAGATATAATTCCCCCAATGGAGGATTTGGAGTTAAATGCCTCTCAAAAATAATGAATGGGGGAGAGATTTGGGGTTCCCCCATGGTTGGGGAAAGATTTGATAACAACGACATTAAGTCTTTATTATTAAAATTTCAGGAGGAATTTAAGACAATTAGGCCTGTTCTTCACCCTTGTAAGGTGAAGGTATATTTCGATTAATGAAGATTGAGGAGAATCCAAAGCCAGCATTTTACAAGGCATAAACAGAGCCCTTTGCTTTTAGGGAGAAACTGGAGCAAGAGATTCTTCAGCTAGCACAGGAGGGGTGGATTATGAAGGTGAACTGGTCAGATTGGGATGAGTAATAGTATGAAAGGAAAATGGATTGTTAACATTATGAGGGGAATATAAAACAATTTTGAACAGGCAACTGAAAGATTTTCAACATCCCTTACCAACATATTGACGGTTGTTTTCTGTGCTCCAAGGTAGTATTTTTCTAAATTAGAATTAAGAAATTCCTACAATCAGTTGGAAGCAACATACAGGTCCAAGAAATTGCTGGAATGGAGCACCCACTTGGGTTTTTCTTTGGTAAATAGGTTGCTCTGTTGTATTAAACCAGAATTAGCCATATTTCAGCAGGAAGTGGAAAAGGCATTGGTGCACCAGGGGTTTTCAATTTTGTGAATGACATTTAAGCTACTTGGGCTTCCAAAATGGAGCATTTTAAAATTTTACAGCAGTTCTTCATAGGCTCAGGGAAGTGAATTTCCAATTAGATATAAGAGGGCCCGTTTTTTAGCCCCAAATCAAATATTTAGGGAACCTTATTGGTAAAAATGGCCTCGCTAATGATCCAGAAAAAGTAAGGACAACAACAGGAATACCCAGACCATTGTCACAGAAAAAGGTCTAGCATTTCTGGGGATGACTACACATTTTGGAAGGTTTATTTACCAATTATCCGAGTTACTTTCCCCACCATATGATCTGTTAAAGAAAGATAACAAATATTTTTAATAGGTAAATGTAAGAAATCATTCAAGGGGGCTAAGACACCAATTACTTCAAAAGAAGTGTTGGTTTATTCTGGCCAAACCTTCCACTTACAGTTATGTGTGATTCTTATCATAAATGTTTGGGGACAACCCTGATGTGGACCTCAGAACTAGAGTACCAAAGAGTTTAAGAAGGGTTTTGTTGTGTAAGCTTCATGTGTCTCATGTAGGAGCCACAAAAAAGAAAGCTTTGCATAGGAAATATGTATGATGGCCAGATCTGGTTAAGGAGGTGGAGGAAATGGCAAAGTTTTGTCATTAATGTTTGATAACTCACCCAGACCCTCCCAAGGCAATGTTGTATATTGACCAGAACCTAGAGGAGTTTTTGACTGAATCCATATTTATTTTTTAGATCCTGTTTGGAGGAAATCATTCTTTCTGATCACTGATGCATACAGCAAATGGCTTGAAGTATTTGAGGTGAAAGAGCAGGCAAACACTGAATAGGTTTTGATAGCCTTTGTGGGAAACAAGTTCAAGGTATGGGCTGTCAAATCGAATTGTGATTATTGTAATCAGTTTGTATTGAAAGAATTCAAAAAATTTTGGCTAAAATGGAAATAACCAATGTCACTTCCTCACCTTTTCATCCAAGCGGTAAAAGGGTTGTGGAAAATGTAGTTGTTATTTAAAAAAGATCTAAGAAAATTGTTGGAAGATCCAGCAAATAGAGGCATTAATTTGAAGTACAAATGTATTAGTGGAATGATATTTGTTTTCTTATAGGACAACTGTTCATTGTGCCGCAGGAAACTATTCTGCTGGCTTGATATTTAACAGGAAACCCATAACCACATTACAGTTAATATATTCAGCAACTTATAGGCCACAGGGGTCATGTGACAAATAAGTGAAGAATTTCAAGGGAAAAAGAGAAGAAGTATGCTAATCTTAATAAGAAAGGTGCAAAAATACAGAGGTAGTAGTCATTTTGGGATACAGAAATTATAAGTGCAAAATTTTTAATATGGGCAGCTGCAGAATAGGCCCACACACTAGATAATTAGAGCCAGAGATTTTTGTGAATCTCACTGTGACCAGATGGAGAAATTTGGGGAGGTCTCTACTCAAAGGGAACCAAATTTACAAGAGAGGGACTCTGTGTCAGAGGTGCCTGATGCACCTCTGAGCAAGGGTTCTGGTGGTGTGAGCAAAGCTTTTGTTCTGCTACACCAGATGAAGAAGACCAAGGAGGTAAGATTCATGTAGGATTAAATGATATGCAAGAAGGCTAAGGAGAGCCACATTGATTAAATTTGTAAAGTACGTAAAATAGTATATGTACGTTTTGTTTTTTTGCAAATTAAGTGTGGGGGAAGTTTGACAATTTTTATCACTTAAATCTCCAGACACGTGATGAGTAAGACTGATGAGTGTTTTTATGTGAACATTTCTGTATCTTTGGTCATCAACAATGTGTTTACCATTAAACTTGTTTGTCAAGAAATACTAAGTTCAGCATCTTTTCTTGGAAATGCACATTTGAAGATCATGTACACCCGAGCTAAGTGAACTATTAAACATTACTATTTAAATTGAAAAGTAGTCCCTAGAGTGGCTATGCAAGCTTACCAAATAGCAACTAAGCCTGTATGGCAAGCAACACACATTTTATCGCCAGTCACACAGACTGTGTTTACTTTTGGCTCACTTATGTAGCCACTCCCTCTAAGAATTAAAAGTATTTTAAAAGCAGATTACATTTAAAACTCAGTAATTAATTACAAGTCAAAATTCTACTGATTTATAATTATTCTTAAAAGTTTTCCCTTCAACTAATGGCCAAAATTACTATATACAATGCCATCAATACCAGGAAAAGGTTTCAACATGCTTAAATTGTGAACATCTAAGTTGTCACATTTAAACTCAAGGAACTTTATAATAATCTATATCAATGAAATTAGGAATTATTGTACTCTAAAATTATAGAAGCTTGAAACATATAGGCATGATAAAGAACATTAACACTAGAACTGCAAATTGGTCATTTATGACCCATTTCAAATTTCACTCCTTTCCCACTCCTAAGATATTTGATGTATCAGATTCCGATTTTGTGACTTTTTATCATTCAAATAGATATATGTTTGTGAAAAAAAAACAATTTATTTTTGGTTATAATTTTGGAAATTATTCATGTTTATACTTAATCAGTGACTGGGTCATTTTTGACCCAAGTTCAACTACTCTAATATTTTCTGCCTTAATATGTCACTTTGTATTTATTTCCATTTCTGACTCAAAAATTTAAATTTTCTATGACTCTTGGGTACTTTGGCTTTATTTTAATCCAAAAGTTTAAATATTGGTCTAACATCACAACTTCAATAACCATCATGAGTACCTTCCACCTCATCTTTTTTACCTGCTCAAGGACAGTAGGTGAAACAGGTGTTGTGTAACAAATAAATTTGGAATTTTACAAAGTGTTTTCTTTGTTAGAATGTGCAGATACATCCAAGTAATGCCACAGACCAGTCATTGCATCTTTTTCGTAGGCGTCAATGCGATGAGCGTGACTCATGACGAGGAGTGCAATGAGGGTGGCTTACATCATCAAATAATGATATATATGTTACTAAAGAAGCCGTAGTGATCGATGTTGGATCCAGAAAACAACATCAACATCAGAAAAACCAACTTGTTCAGCTGGCTCCTGGAATGGAACTAGAAGCTCCAGACGGAAAAAAATGAACAGTTATGTCAAGGATGAAGTTTGACTGGGTAGAAAAGCTTTATAGCAAAATATTTTGAAAGAGATTCCTTCCCATTCCCATCTGATGCATGGCATCACATAATAAATAACAAGATTATGAAGTACATAATGAAGTGTTCTGAGGCTGAGGCCTACCACATATTTGGAAGTAAAGATTGGTCTACATTGCTTGAAAAGCTTGAGACTTTTACAGGCATTCTCTATTTACAAGGAGCAATAGGAAACAAAGGTTTAGAACTTGACTCTTTGTGGTTAGAGCAGTGGGGGAAGCTGTAGAAACAGTGGAGATTGCAGTTTTGTGAAGATGTGATGCCACATGATAGGTTCAGAGAGATTTGGAGGTTTATTAGATTTGAATTGAAATCTACCAGATCCAAAAGATTAAAAAACCAACAAATTTGCTCATATTTCAGAAGTATGGGATGATTTTATTTCAAACAGTCAAATCTGCTACATACCAGACCCATATATATCTGTAGACGAACAGCTATTTCCATCCAAGTGCAGTTGTAAATTTAATCAGTTCATGCCAGCAGAAACAGATAAGTATGGATAAAAATTTAGGATGGCAGTGTATTAGGACCCAAAGTATATTCTGAATGTAATCCCATATTTGGGGAATGATGATTTATGCCTTGCAGATCATGTGGTGAAGAAACTTATTCAACCTTTCATGAACAAAGGGAGGAAAATAACTTGCGACAATTTTTTTACATGATTACATTTAGCTAACAGTCCAAATGGCAAGTCTACAAATTTAGTTGGAACTCTAAATAAGGCTAGATAGGAAGTACCCCTCTGTTTGAAAGATGCAAGTGAGGAATAATGAATTTACACTTACAGTGTACCAGAGAAAAGACAACAAAAATGTTTTGGTTTTGCAAAATCTTCATTCAGATGTGAAGATCGTGACAGATCAGAAGAAAAAAATGGACACAGTGACGTTATATAACACTACTAAGTACGGTATTGACCAGATGGCGATAAAGAACTCCCACAAAACAACGTCCAGGCATTAGCCTGTTCATACATTTTACAACATACTCGATCTTTCGATAATAAATTCTTGGGTTTTATATAGATCGATGACAAACAGGAACATCTCAAGAAGGGTTTTTCCATTGAAACTTGGAGAACTCTCAGAAAAATTTGTCCAGTCCAGGTCAGTGAATGTATGAGCTGTAAGACATGGTTTAAACCCAAAAACAGTTTAAATAACTTGGGGTTGCATACACTATCAGGTGAGAAATGAGTGCAAAGGGAACAAAACAAGTATCAAGTGGCATACCTGTGACAAACCAGTTTCTAAGCAGTGACCAGTGAAAGTATGTCATGTATGCTGCACTTGTGATAGTAATGAGTAACCTTATATTATTCATTTTATAAGTAAGGCTATAACATAAACAGAATAAAATACCACTTTCACTTTTTTCTACCATAGTTGCCTCGAGTTATATCATATAAAATTATGTTATTTGTACTCAAATGATTTTATAAACTTGCCTTTAAAATCTGGTTGCTTGCTATTTTCATTTTTCTTGAGCTTAAAATCCAAAATTACACTTTATTTTACTGACATGATACAAAATTTATTTGTTATGAATTTGAAAATTAATAATTTCATCACCTTTAATGCATAATTATGACTAATAGGCAAACAATACAAATTTGTATCAAAATAGATAGTGGGTCATTTTTGACCCAGGCCACGGTTCTAGTGTTAAGCAAGACTCTGGAAAGACTTGAACATGACATTAGGATCATCTGACAATAAACATCTGGAAATATATCCAAGCAAACCTAAAATTTTTATTTTTATTTATCTTAACTGACAATACTTAAAAACTAAAACCTATTCTACAATGGACATACACTGTAACACCTTAGCCGTTAGCAGTAACTCTCAAGGATACTCTTACGGCTTTCATTCTCCAATGAGAACATAATTTTAGTCAATCAGAGCGCGCCATTACTACTGCCGGTGTCAGTGTCGCGACCTATTGCTTTTTTGGAAGCTTCTTTGAAATGGCGATGGATTCATTTTAATAATTTAATTTTTCAAAATGTTAAATTGCAAGAAACTCTTTATGAAAGATCCATAAAATAATGTGCTATAGCATGACATGCATCATACATTCATCACTATGTCATGCAGTAAACATTCTTCTTCCATATCCACATTGACCTTTAACAGCTTAAATGTTAAGTGCTAATATAAATGTCTAAAATTTTAAATTATAAAAATGAATGTGGAAACTGCCATCACTTTTCCAAAAATGTACTGGTGTGTGACTGACACCAGCGGTAATAATGGTGCACTTTGTTTGGCTGAAAATTTTGTCTGCCGTGAGACGTAAGCTGTAAAGATGAGACTTGTCCATCTTTCTTACGGCTCCTCTAACGGCTTACGGCAGGTGCTTAAGACTGACTTTCAGCTTGCATCTTATGGCTTACGTCCATTTTAGAATAGGCTTAATAACTTCTGTGAGCATGTGCGAGTTTTGAATATTGTTACGAATGGTTTTTAATGTTTTGCACTAAATATTGTAGTTTTATATATAATCAATTGTAAATAGCATGAGTATTGACTTACTTACAATTATATTTAAAAATGGAAAAAGTATGCCAAGAAATAATCAAATATCTCCCAACTCATCAAGTTTACTATAGGTTAGTAAAGTTATTATCTAGAAATAATGATTTCAGTTCCCAATAATGTCTTTAATCTTAATATTCTTAACATTTACTCTAAAATTTGGAAGAGCCATCGAAGTAACATCAAGAATAAAAAGTTGGGTGAGTAGCAAAATTTCATTTGAAAAATTTTAAATGCAATATCATTTCAAATATCTCCCAATAATTACTAAATTAAAAACAAATTCTTGCTATACAATAAGTCAAACATGTCTTCAATAGAAATGCTATCTACATAAACCATGTATTCCAATATGGTAGTATATTCAAATATCTTACAAGTATTTTTTACATCTATATTATATGAAGAAACAAAAAGAAATTTGGAATATATTTTTATTTTTTCCTCACCTATATACTTTTAAACTATTGGTAAAAGTGTAAAATGAATTGGAAAAATAAGTTGAATAAGTAATAAACTTAAAAAAATAAGAGATGTTATGCAATATAAAATCAAGAAACACAGTCCTAACATTGAATCATTCATACTCTTACAAAGTTAAATCAGGTCTTAAATAAAACTAATCTTCAAATATATGGCCACATTTTCCTAAATCATGCAACTAACTTTGTTCAATTTGTATATAACTCTAAATCAATTCATCTGCCTGCCTCATAATGGAACTTTAAATTGTTTTATAAAATGACATTGTGCACTTACACAGCAATGACTTCATATTCTCAAATACTGTTAATTATTTTTAAATAACTACTTTCTTTTGTGTTTCTACTGTAATTGAAATACATACATTATTATTAATATGCATTGATAAATGAAAGCAGGTTTCTCTACCCAATCCCTAATAATAACAACAGCGAGCGTGGCATTTTATATTTACCTTGGCATTTAGAAATCCTTTATGCGAGGTCTAAGAACTCCAAAAGATTTCCTCATCACAATCCTGTCTTTTATTCAAATAAAATCACTCTGAAATGTCTGGATTGACTTTCCATTCAAGAGTGACGTTGATTTTGGACAAGGCCTTTCGAATCTGTACAAAACTACAACTCAGAAATACCTACCTGCTTACCTAATAACTTAAGTTGTCATTATGCTCTCAAAATAATGCTCAGTCATTTTTACAGTCAATTTTCCTATAATTATACTGATTAATGTCGGTATTAATTAAAATTCTATTGATGTATTTTCCTGTTCAATTCTGTACATGAAATGCATTATTAAATTGGTAAAATTTTGATATCCATATATTATTATGTATACTGGGTTAATGTTTGTATCACACAATGGAATTAATAAGAACTTGATCTCTTTACTGTAATCAATTTTGTAACTTGGGCTTTGCCACATGTTAAAAAAGAGATTGTAAATGAGCATGCCATGCTCATATAAATTCCATAGAATGTGACAGACAAGGTAATTCAGGATGTATACAAAACATTAGTGCAGTGATAGTTATTGTTAGTGAGCAATTATTTATGACAGAATTTCATTTTCAAAATTGTTCATTTTTTACCACAAATTCCCTCATCATATGAACCTTCAAATCAGTTTATCGTACTATACTCTTATAGGAGCTAGTAAAATGTCAGTCACTACAGTCTTTCAAAATTTACCATTTTTTTAAAGTTATAATTTAATTTAAAATAAATTTTACCCGAGGCCAAAAGTAGGCACATGGAGGACAAAAGAGGATTCTGGATCATGTATCTCCGGCACCTTCCTGTCCAACTCTGACAGGCCAAAGGGGTTCCCTGTTGCCAGTATTCTGTTCATCCTTATTTGCTTGGCTGGCCCTTTGCCCTCACACTTCCCTTCAGATCACTCAAAACCTGTTAAAGAAAATCATTAATGCCTTTTCAAAGTGAAGTGTAAATACATTTTAAATTTTTGGAGTTTATAGTGACAGAAATTTACACATACAACTAGAGTATAATAAATTATCATGCTAATATTGCTATGCTTTTCTGAACCTGTATATTCTCTTCATAATTTGCAATAATAAAATGTAATATATGGTTTTACTTGTAATCACGATTCTATATTTAAATTCTACCAATTAACAAGCAATAAATTACCTTGAAAATGTGTTGCCTTATTCTACTGTTCCTTAAATTTTATAGTTTCTCAAAATCAGTTTGTTGTGATTGCAAGCATTAGAAAATTTACTTATTACAAATGCAGTAATTACACATAATTAGATCAGGGGGGTTTCCTTCCATATTGTCACTTCCTGATACAAAAGCATTTTTAACATGAGTCCGGGCAAGATGAGTCTTTCAGACTAATCGCTTCATATTTTTTTCACTTTCTCTTTCAAATTAAAATGTAACTTTATGAAAAAAGTGACTTTTTTTGATATTATAATGACTACCATATGTTGAAGTTAAATATTCAGTTTAAAGAATATTCAGAAAAATATTTTTTTGTTTTGTAACAAGTCAAGGCAACGTGAGTCTATGAGGTTCATCTTTTTCCCCTAGCAAGTCACATATATCTTATTTTTATTACAAATGCAGTAATTATACATAATTAGGTCCACGGTTTCCTTCCATATTGTAACTTACTGATAGAAAACATTTTTAATCCTTTAAAATTAATCCTTGTTAGCTCCAACCTTTTTACTAGCACCACCAATGTATGCATGATATCCAAATTTATTTACTGGAAATTAAATAATATCCCACAATCACATCACACATTTCATTGCTACTACAAGCAATTCCAGAGGTATTTAAAACAAAGTAAGATGAATTAAATACCTTCCTCCACTCCTTTTCAG
>WURS02057740.1:0-10766 GCA_011762765.2 Rhinocypha anisoptera | reverse complement strand
TCCACATGCTGTGGGCTTAGTACTCGGTGAGCTCTACCCTCACTTAACATACCAACCTTCGGGTTGATCACTGTGGTTTATTGGTGCATGTAACCAAAATACAGGTTTAAAAAAAAATATTTTTATCTGAATATCCTATATATTAGCATACGAATGATTCAAGTGAGGTCTCTCATTCATCAGCATAAGAATTTGTGGTAGATTTCCACCAAATCAATGAGAGGTGTAACAACTTTAACAAGTTAAACTTAAAAAATGGTTCAACGTTCATAATGCCCTGGTGATTCTCCAGTCCATGATTCGAAATGCCGTGTTCCAACTGCGTTTGGAACGTTTCAAAAAACATCGTAAGAACAGCTGATGCGTGTTCATTGCCGACCGGACTTTTAAAGGCAGTCCACGTAGTGAAGAGTCCTATTGACCCCGGACTATTTATCAGGAAAAGTGGAGTGTTTTTTGATAACCAGAACGGTTCCCATTGGGTGTGTTTAAAATCAAAACTCCGTGGGCTGGTGACGGGCAGCGCCGTAGGTGGTGAATTTGTGAAAATCAGACAAATGCTTGGTGAAAGGGCAGAGACTGGACGGGTCTTGAAGAGTGAGCACATGTCTTGGTGGTGGGCATATTTTCACAAAAAAGTGAAGACAGACGGGTATATTGTGTTAATTAGTTACAAAGGTTGTATGGTTATGTTATAGTACTGATATCAATTGTTCATTTTCGTTGATTAAAAGAGTGGTAAATGGAACTTTGCCTTTTTGTTGAAAGTTTAGAAACCCTTTGACAATTTCTCAGTGACCACGTTTCGGAAGGTGAGCTGCTCTTCAACTGCTATCATCGTTTCGATAATATGTTTTGAGTGTAATACGGTGAATTATCTTGCAGTTTTCGCAAATAAGTGCTACAGAGGATTACTAATCCCTGACCTGGAGGAAAATTCAGCTTTCACCAGAATCCTTTGTCTTAATTTCATCCATATTTTGGCTTCCTTACATGATTTTTTTATCAGAGAGTATCTTTTGAGTTTAGCCTTACCCTATTAGAGGCATCACAAGCGAACTACATTTCTAGCAGTACAAGGTTTTTCAGAAAAAAAGTCACTGAAAATGACATGTTTTAAACAGAAAAAAATTATATTATGTCCAATGAGTAAAGTGAATAAGATATTTATTGCAGCAACACTTGTACTAATGTCCACAGTGATTATTAAAAATTATCACTACCCAGGTTTTATCATAAACAGTGACATCATCATTAGGTCTCGATGAAAATGTCACTGTTTACATCAAAACTTGGATTGTGATAATTTTTCATAATTACTTTGGGCATTTGTACAAATGTTTCTACAATAAATATGATATCGTTCCACTAATACAACCTGAGCCTGTCTCTTTTATAAGCAAATAGGAGACAACATAGATGGTCATGAGGATTCTAAATTGCTATATAGAAAAACAGCATGAAAAACTTTAAGGATCAAAGATGAAACACCTGAATGGGTGAACACCCATGATCATTTATAGCAATGTTGCAGTATAATTTAGAGCCAAAAAAGTTGTTTGAGTTACATGCCCCAGAGTGAAGTCTCTATTACATTTTTCCAAACTGCAAGCATAAAAGGAAAAAGAAATAATAGGCTATAAACAGCGTTATTTATATATGCAGCATAATGACTATCAAGTATCAAAGTACAATAGCACTTCATTTTGAGTTTGTTGGTGCATGTTTAATTGTTGTGATGAAGAACCCTATAGAACCCCTTCATGCTACCGAATTCATCTGGCTATGACAAACAGCAGCTCAGGCTGAACAAGCAATGAAAAATAACCCTCTTCCTAAGGTTATGAAGCAATGTTACAAGGTTGAACCAAAATATAGCCTACTCCCTAATTATAATGGTCACATGTCATATTCCCTTCCAACAGAATTTCTGAGACTTATCCACAAATTTTTTACACTTTTCTTCCCAATATTCTGGGTCGCTTTTTATAAGTCATTGCATATATTCTTATGGCTGCATGCCTTTATTGACACCAGCCAACGAAAAAAGTTAGTTATAAACAAACACTGGGTGGGTTTTGACATTACGAGGGTGAAGGCATAACCAACTTGGCTAGCGTGGCCAGCTCAAAACTTTGTTTCACTATTACTGGAAATTTGCCTCAGAAGCTTGCTATTCTAATCTCACAGTGAATAGTTCGAGAAAATATGGAATAATTTCCTGTACTTATATTGGAACAGTATAGTTTATAATACCTTTTACATTTGGTTTTGTGGTTACCTAAACATGGTTCACAATCTATCTAAATTCAATGGTGTATTTTTTTCCTTTGAGCTCCAAATAAAAAAATGGCAGAATAAAAAGAGAATGGCAAATTGACAAAACTCATATATCCTTCTCTAATATACCAATCTAACTGAATTGGCTATTCAGTTGACATTTTGAACTCTGTAAACACGTTTTTACCACCATTTTGTTTTCCTTTCCTTTAAATATTTTATGACTTTTAAGTGTGCATACCAGTCAGCTACCAGCTATGCTATGAAGCCGTGCTATGAATGATATCGAAAGTTTCATCCGCGCATCAAGAAGTCACTTATTGTTAATTCTCACTATGTTGAATCAACTCCATTGTAAAAGTAACAACGTTATTCATCATTATTAAATGGTAAGGTCCTATGCACAGAAAACATTCATGGTGCAGAGCTAAGGGCTAGAAACAAAAAAGACAATAATAAAAAATATTTACAACATTATTATTTCACTGACATAATTTATGTGGTTACTATTGCTACGTTTTCTAACACTACTCTGAAATGGAATCTGAGTTTTCGGGCTACTCCCACATTGTTTGTTACAATGGACAACAGTTTTGCTGATGTTTCAGTTGGCATCTTCTTAGGAGCACTGGAGAATGGAGACCAAACAATGTGGGAGCAATCCGAAAACTCAAGATTCCATCTGGCAATCACTGCAGAAGACTTCACAGCAACTACTCTGAAATTGACAATGAAAATTCAAAGCTGTCCCTTTCTTAAAAATTGATTAGTTTCATCGGTTGTTTTTGTAGCCTATATTGGTGCAAAAAAGTCTTATGCACGGACAAATATGCTATTTATAGACAGGGCAGAGTAGAAAAACATAAAGAAAAAACTCTAAAAATAAAAAAGCATTACTTACTTTGCATTCTTCTGGAGTTCTGTTATGATAAACCGGGCATGCTTCAATGGTGAAATGTCTTTCAAAATGCCCACTGAGATGTCCTGAAGAGTTACAACCTGTGACAGGGCACTTCCGCTCTTCTATGGGAGTAATGCTGGGTGTTTCGGCACCACTAGTACCAGCACCAATAGCGCTGGCACGGCTTTTGCTCTTTCTTGGAGTGAGACGACAGGATGGTGGAGGAAGAGGTGGAGGAGGTGGAGCCTTCTTACTGCTTCCACCACGGCCAGATTTCATTGTTTCTACCATGGTAATAATAATACAAAGGTAAAATATCTATAGATCACAAATTAAATAATTTATAAGATTAATATTCATGGCAGGTCAAATATTTCAACTGCTATAAACAACCAATATTAGGTAACAATTAATGGAAATGAATATATCAAATACAAAGGCCAAAACATGTTTCATAAATGAAAATATCTACTAACTTGATAATTTAGGACTCATTTTCATTCAAGAAGAACACCACCTGATAGCAATGAGAATCAAATGTGGACTAATGCAGTTTCAAGAATTTCAAAATTATTTTTTGATGGTGTGCCACAAGGACCTAAATAGGAATCAGCTACCTATACAAATAGCATTAGTAAAGGGTTACAAAGTAAGGTTGGAAAAATGTAACAAATCAATTGAGGTCAGTCAGCTGCAGGAAATTGGACAAATACAGCTAATTGGCCTAATTGGCAGTGATTACTATTGGCAGCATAACACTCTTCAACAATGTTTGAGAGTGAACACTGGAAGCAACAAAGCTAAACAAAATACTTAGATCACTTTTAGTATTACTATAAGACACAAAGTGGAAACATGTTTAGCAAATGACATTTTAATAAAAATGAGAGACCAATGACCACACATACTAATTTAACTAACTTTTGGTTTAGTACTTTAGATGCTCAATTGATTCAGACCCATTCTTACTCTGAGGTGCAATCATGTATCCTGTGACACTAATAATTGAAAATGAAATAATTATTACTCTAATTTTGCTGAAACTGAGGCATCTACACTAAAACAAAATATGCATAAAAGATTAACCCAATTGAGTCGACTGAATATAATTACATTAGTGACAAACATTCAATGATTTGACAATATTGTTTAGACCATTATAATTGTAGCACTGCTGTCAATGAAGTGTAAAATGGCCATAAATAAATATTTGATGAAAAGTATATTTATTTATTCATTTATAGTAAATAAGATGGTACAATGCATATTAAATGAATTGGTAAATATACACTGGATAAATAAAAATGACAATGCTATCATGCACATGTTACCTAGGAAAAGTGATTGTTGACATTTGTTGATTACGAAATGAATGGGCCATAAATTGAGTATATTCTAACAAGTAAGTAGCCTATTTTTGTAGTTCGTTTGAATTATTTTTTTAGAAAAAATAAAAAATTCAAAGGGTACAAACATTATTTTGCATAAAATAAATTTGTACATCACAAAAACTAGTACTCTCTTTGCCATTAACTAAAGACCTTGTGCTAACAATGCATTATCTCACTTTATGCAGGCACCCTTTCATTATACTGGGCAGTTTTCAACTCTTCATACAAAAACATATCCTTCATGCATTATTAAATTCCTATAGTCTCAGGAATTTCAAGACTTAAATCTGTTGGTCATTCAATATCATAATGTGCACTTTTTAAATTATTTCTGAAGTTGTTAAGAATTTTTGAGCTTCTTACTTCTGAATCATCTTCAACTATGGTATGGCCCTGCTTAAACTCAAGATCATTTTTTAATCAATAAAAATGTTATTAAAATCATTCAGATAATCATAAAATGATTTTATATTTGCATGAAAAGCTTTTACAAAAAATTTACCGCCCCACAAAATAGCATTTTGACCCAACTTAAGAAAAAAGAGAGTGGTAGCATCACTATCTGTAATTAAGGCTGAGAACTATTCAGCCTTGTATGAGGATGTGAGACATGAACAATAGTATATCAGAAAAAAGATTGATGAAGTAATGAAATGTGATGCCACATAATTATGTTAAAATTAAAAGGATATACTGAATAGCCAAAGGATTACTACAAAGAGCCTGTGAAAAGAAAGGCTTATGGTCTACACTTAGCATATCTTGAGGAACTACTTGAGGTTTACTAATGACTGAAACGTAACAAATAAATTTAAAATAATAATTAATAAAAACTTTTAAAATATATGCCTATAATACAGCAAGGTAAGGAAAATGAAACAATAATAATGATTTCTGATATATTCTCTTACCATAGCAGTCTGCATTCTTAATCTACAATGGATCTAAAATATGGATTCCAAGAAGAATGTTAAAGTGATATAAATAAGAGAGGAAGTAATACAAAGAGTATGGGAAGACACGGTAGTATATGGGAAAATCACAATTGCATTACAATTTGAATATTGTATGTTAAGAAATTGAAATAGAAGAAAAGTTAATCAATGGAAAATAAGAAAAAATAGTATAAATTGGTGAAGTGAATTAGCTAACAAGTACAGGAGGTCTGAAAACTATGACATATGGAGAAACACTACCTGGAACCTGAATTAGTAGAGTAACAACAATGAAGATTAAATGACTACCACCTTGATGCTTAATCAGGTTACTTTTTACTTGATAACCTTGTGCCAAGAGGACTTAATTATATGGTATGACTTGGAGTAGTCTTAAAACAACTATTTTAGACAAAATTCTTTTAATTAAATTGTTTGGCTGTCAAATGGGAATGCCTTCACTCCCCCTCAAGTATTTTAACAGCCCTGCCTTCCTAACTCCTCATCTACATCTGCCCCCAGTCTTCTCTCTCAGCTGGGCCAGCCCCATACTCCATTCTTGCCTGCCCAGCAGTATCCGATTCCTTCAGAGAACACAATCTTGGAATATTCTACCACTCAATCTCTCTTTAAAAGTCTTATTCCATCCATCTTTTCCTAGGTAGTACTCTTGGCCTACTAACATTAGGTGTCCATTCCCATTTTCTCCTGGTTATTCTCCCTTCACCCAACCTCTAAAGATGTCCAAACCACCTCAGCTGAGCTGTGAGTCTTTTGTAAGGCTGGACAAACTCCTACTATTTCTCTATTTTCTCATTTATGATTTGATCCCTAATGTTTTTTTTTTCTCTTGGGATTTGATCATCCCTGGGACTTTCATTTCAGCTACTTACATTCCACTTTTGTCCTTTTCATCCCTTGCCCAAGTTTTAGCTCTGAATGTTAAAATTGGTTTGTTAAAAGAACACTTAAAAAAATAAATTTCTCTACTGCTAAAGGTGTGAACATATTGCTGAGAAGCAGGTATAATGCAGCTGTTACCTTAGTATATTGTGTCAGTGTTACACTTTATCATTTGAATATTTTATTGATTTAACCTACTCTCTACAGCACACACAAAACGAAAACTCCACCAACAGTGTATTTGCGGAAGTGGTGCCAATACTTAGCAAATTAAGATTGTGAAATACGTGAAATTACAAAATATTTTCAAAATACTCAGCAATGTATAAATGGACACGAGTGACCCGGTGAAACCATTACCAATAATTGTAAAAAAAAATGTCCAGCACTACATATTACATTTTCCTTCCCTTGACATAATACCATATCCATATTTCATTGCAAAAAAAGTTCGCCATTCTAACAATTCCAAGTAACTCTTTTCTAACAATTCCCATACAAAAATTTGATTGTACATTAAAATAAAGGCTAATGTCTCCTCATGGATATCTTGTCAAAATTTACTGTACAAACAGAATAATGTAGAAAGTTTCAGCAGATCAGAAATTAAAAAAGGTGAATTAAAAATATAAAATCATACAGTAGCCATTAAACCACAGTAGTTGCTATGGTTCTATGAAATAAAAATATTACATTTGAACAATATTTCTATTTCGGTATTATAGATAAGGGATATTAAGGCTAAATATCAATGCAATTTCTTATAGAGAAATTTTACTTAAAATATCCACTTTGACCTGCCTTTGCATTAGTCAGGAGCAAAATGAGCCATAGAGATTTTTGATTGGTTAATTTTTTACCAAAAATAATAATACATAATCATATTTATTTCAAATCTACAGGGTCACATACATAGCATATATATCATTATTTAAATACATATATACAAATTACAAATACAATGCATACAGCAAATTATCATACTACCCAACTACATCACTTGTATAGGTATCTCATCATATGTAGTGGTGACATGATCATTCAGACCTGAATTTTTTCTTATGAGGCATCATCTGAGTATATTACCAGTGAAATTCTGGTGAAATATCCTATGAGATCTTAAATAAATAAAACAAATAGCAGGGGACCAAGGATGGAACCCTAAGGAACATCAGAATTTATTTTCAATGGACTGGAGTTATCTAGTACAGATCCTCTAGATATAAACGATATAGAGTCAGGTGAGATATGGTGGAAATGATCCATAATCTTAGGAATAAGGAACACTTGCAATTTCCAATTTGTCTTCTTTATTTCAACTGGTTTTGGTGTACTACGCCATTTTCAAGTGAGCTCAAAACTATTTACCAACAAATACATATGAGAAAGAAGTAAGGTAAGGGAAGATGAGAAAGAAGAAGGGGGTTAGGGTTATTGTGATGGGTCACGTGGTGTTGAGAGAAGCATGGAGGAGGATGATGGAGGTGGATGGTGGGTGAAAGTGAGGAAAACTAATGGGCTTAAATATGGTCTTCTACTGTTGTTGTGGCTGTGTTGTGTCTACTAAGCTGTTTTTCACACTGTTGTCTTCTTCTGCCATCTGGGCCATGCATGGGTGGTGTGGAGTGGAAGAAGACAACAGTGCAAAAAATGGCATCCCCCTTCACCACTCACACCAACTCCAGCCCAGAACACTCTCTATGGGAATTTAAATCCCATCTTTTAATGTCCTTTTCTGACTTGTAACTATTCTAAACAAAATTAAGTAATTACTCCCTAAATAAAACTAATTTAAGAGAAATACTCTGGCTATTTCTACGAAGGAAAATTTTGATAAAGGAGAATCAGTAATGAGGGTATGCACTTGAAAATGAAATTCTTAAAAATATTGAGGGAAGCCAATGGATGAAAATTTGCATGATCTTATTTTATGAGGAGTCTGGCCATGCTCAAATATCTACTAGGCAGTAACAATGAGGATAGTACAAAATTTAATACCTCCATAACATACTCACCTGCTTCAGATTCAGTGTCACTGGCCTTTCCAACAAGATGACGACTTTTGCGAGCACTCACTGATCTTGTTAACTTCCGTGTGACTGGTGGCTTGGTATCCCCAACATCACTTCCATCAGACACAGGTGCTGAGCTTGTGGTACAATTCTTTGACGATATTGGTGGTGGAGGAGGAGGGATCTGCATGGGTACAGTTACAGATGGAGTTCCCTTAGTCTTCTTCTTTGAAACTTCTGCTTTCTTCTGAGCCTGTGATTGGGAGGTTGTGTTGGTCACTGGCATTGTTCCGGAAGTTGGAAATGAATCTTGACTAGATTCACTTTCAGAGCTGCTTTCTGCAAATGATATTTTACATAAATTTCTGAACTGAAAGAAAAGGAGTAAAAAGCATACGACAATTCTTCAAAAACTGAATATAGTCCAGCCACGAGAAATTGTACTTCTTGGTGAATGGTGGGTGGAGCACGACTAACTAACCCCCCTCCCAGCATTACCTTCCCTTCTTTACTTTCTCACTCACACACTGGAGGAGAAGCAGACAGTGTTGCCAGTTTTCCTCACACTGGCAGAGGGAAATTAATATAACATATTAATAATAATAAACTTCTTTATTGGCATGTTTAACTGGAAGAATTACAACTCCCTATGATGACAAACAAACATGAGCGTGAAAAACCGAGAGAGAACCGAAACGATAAGAGCTGGCATATGATGATGTGACACTAATAGGGGAGGCACATTAGGGGTAGGAAGGAGCCTAGAATGAGGGTAGCCAAAGACAGGGGGTTCGCAGAAATTTTCACACAGGACCATTTTGACCCGGCTGGACTATAGCTAAGGTGATGTATTAAATAAGTTGCTATAAGGATGAATAGGGTTAATCAACCTGAAATTTATAGTAGGCTGGTGTAGCTGCCACTAAATTACTTAGAAAAGGTGTCCGGAAAATACTTTCCCAAACAAAGAAAAAATACAAGACTAAACATAAAACTCTTGGTGATAATTCCTCCCTTTAAATGCCATGTATAGCATCAAATATAGAAAATTATGTACCAATAAAGGTAAGAATATTCAGTAATAGGCAAAACTTTATGCTGGTAACATAAAATATAACAGGGAAGAAAGAAATAAAATGACATATAAGCAACTGAGTATTAGTGCTGAAACTCAAAACAAACAGGAAAAAAGCCACATAATTTCTTGTCATAAATATTTTGTTACATTAATATTTAGAAAGAGTGATAGAAAATATTTGTGATTGTTTTCAAGAGGAATAGTTGAAATAGGTACAATGGCATCTATTTAGTTAATTAAAAAATTCTTTACTCCTGTTCCACTGTGAAAATTTAAAACTGTAGCTAACGAAAAAGGGTTTATTACTTAATAAACTGAAGCATTGTATTATAATTTATAACTTGTGACAAAGATATAGTGAATTACACCTGAGTGTCAAAAATAATAACAATATTTATATGTCCCAGGGATACTCTACAGGATAAAAGACAATTAAAATCGGAGACAGAAAGCATGACACAAAGTAAAGTTATTGAATTGACATCGTTCACAAATTCACCTACACTATAACAGAGCTTCTTGAGCAAGATACTCTCGGTTTTATGCTTGAAGAAAGAGATGTTACTATCAAATCGACTTAAGTCAGTTAAAAATGACTTACGATCAACTTTAACTTAATTAATTACTTTTAAAAACTAATTTCCCCAATTCTGGCTACTATTAATAACAATTTTTGAAATATGTGAAACATACATGATTAATATTAACAGAATTGAAAACAAAATCTACAAATATAATACAATGTGAAAATTTGCATCTAGCAGGCGTTTATATCACATTATACCAATTATTTAAGTAAAAATAATAAAATAAGGTAGAAAATAATAAATAAACGCTTATTATACCTGAAGTTGCTGAAGATGCCGATGAATTCGAAGACGTCGCAGGCCGCTCAATCTTAATAGGTGTCATATTGACATCTTTCATTTTTGGTTTTGATTTAGAAGTAGGACATTTTGCTGTATTTTTCATAGGAGTTAATTTTGGAGGCGATAATATCTGATCATCACTTTCACTGCTGTTCTCAGGACTAAATATGCTTTTCGTTTTCGGTTTTTTCTGTGGAGTCGTTTCTTGTTTATTAGAAGTCTTCTGCTCTTTATCATTTGACTTTGGACCACTATTGGAATTGTTGGCGTTTCGAGAATTATTTGCACCTTTAGGTGGAGTGATATGTTTTACCGGTGGCTTGGAATGTTTGTTGTGTGGTGTAATTGTGGCAGAGGCTTTTGGCTTTGGGACAGGCTTCCTTTTTGGGTTTACTAC
>WURS02057719.1:0-10767 GCA_011762765.2 Rhinocypha anisoptera | reverse complement strand
CACGCATTGACAAAGAGTGCCCGCTCATTTTAAAACAAACCGCATGTTTCTATCTGTTTCCAGTCCGGAAAAAAATTGGAGACCTTACAACTTTAATACACCTCGTAAATATAATTTCAGTCACATTGCGAGTATTCATAAACGAATATCACAATCTGTTACTTTACACATGTAATTTGAACGAACTCTTATTTTCGTATAATTGATTACAAAATTGTTTTTCTTAGAGAGTATTAAAGTATTTATCGTTACCTCGGTGAAATGAAAGAAAAAAATTGATTAATCTTCCACTGTCAACTTCTCTATTTTTCTTGCTACAGGAATTTTTTATACGCAAATTGCGTTAATAAGCTAATTGAATCAAGATGCTGCCATTTAGCTGATACACAATTCCTTAAATTACGCAATACTTCAAATCGTTCACACCACTTCCGGGGACTTTTTTTTTCTCCCACATTTCCTATGAATGAGATAATATATCTCAAGTGTTATAAATATATGCTTACTGCGGTTAATTAGTGTGCGCCAACCGAGTTTCATATAAAATAATAAAACTTCATCCAAATCCAATTTCGTCCTCTTTTGTAGGGTTCCTGCGTGCCTTGGCCAACGCTATATATTGGAGACTCGGCGGAAGGGTGATATTCGACCATTCCTTGTCCTCAGTGAGGTGTCATTTCAAAAACATTGACAACGTTTTAATTCTTATTTTATCAGGTACCACTGACATGTAATGTTCAATGGTTGGGGATAAGAGGTATATATATTACTTAATGTCGACAACATTTTAATTTTTTGACTTAACTCTATAATTAATTGTTTTTTTTCTGCTTAAGTATTAAAGGGGATATCAAGAGCACATACTGGGCGAAACCATGTCACGCGGGGCTGCGAGGGCCTTAAAGGCAATTCCACGGGGATTCAGGATTACTCGGTGGAATTAACGACTGACAAATGATCTGACTGATTCGCAGATTAAATATCATTCATATCATTATCTTTTTCGTGAACGGTCAAGATGTATTCTCAACTCAAAAACTATGGCACCCAATCGTGAAAAGGTTCGCCATCCCTGAAGTAGACAATTTAAAGATTTTGATAATAGTTATCACAGTAATGAGCACTACACAGGGATTTTCGTTTCTCGTCGGAAGGAAACCCTTAGCAACCTATGTCATCACGGGTAGATATTAAACTTTCACGAGCAAAATAGCTGGTTGGCCGTAGTATTTAGCTATGTTTAACTTACCGAATAGTTTGAAAAATAACTTTTTTCTACATAGTATATCAATCGATTGAACTCCAATATTATTTATAAAATCTTTCTAATACAATTTTGGGAAAACTGTAAAATAAATTTTTACATCAATTTTGAAAACTCCTTCAGCTTTCAAAGGCGAAAGTTGGTCCTCAGCAATAAAATATAGATGTGACGGAAAAATTTTCGAAGGATCTCTAAATAATATGGCGCCAAGGTGTAATGACACTCAGAGGTTCATTGTCTCACTCCTCTTGTGTCATACTCCACTTCCTGGAACGTATGTTTCTATCTGGAATAATTGTGCTCTACCTCCGTTACAGTCTTCCATATCTTAGTATCTGCCCTATCAAGTTTTCCTCTCACAATAAGTTTACTCTAGTCATTCTCTTTCAAAGGCACCTTGAAATACTTCCCTGTCTATTTTCAGACATGAGTGAATCGCGATTAAACAAAGGAAGCACAAACAGTAAGACGGGTTCTTTTTTTATTTATCGTAGCCCTAAGTTTTCAGCTGGAAGATTATTCTAAAAATTCTACGTATAGGTTGATTATGTGTTTTCTGAAATTCTACAACTACGACCGCTAATATGACCAGTGTTTCATTCTTTCCTCTCTACAAATCTGTCCGTTACACTGCAAGTCATATCCAGGCTATGGCGCAGAAAGGATTGTCTACGCACACGGTCAGTCAGAAATAGTTGTTTAACCGGTAGTTATGATAATATAAGCGTAAGACACCACGTAATAATTCCAATGAGAATTTTAATGTCTACCAACAATGTCCACTATATGAGGTTCCAAGTACAATTCAGATTTCAAATACTGGCATTAATTTTCACAGTCAATATGCCTACCATGATAAAAGATTGATATGCTTACAGTATCTAATATGTATTGATTTTATTTCATGGTTATTAATTAATTCTGTATATAAACTCGGATATTTTCAATGTATTTACAATACGCATGTGGGATGATGTAATATCCGAGAGAATTCTTAGTTCAAACGTAAATGCAAATCATTGCCAATCAATATAACACCCTCTTCTGCCACGAACCTCAGTGCCCCCGACCTTTCTCTTTGATTATAGGTCGACACAAAAATGAGTTGACGCTCAAGACGTGAAGATCTTTATCATTCCTTTAATTAATTTAAATAGGTCGTGGTTACCCAGTAGGTATAGTGCCTGATCAGCAAGCTGAGGACCAGGGTTCGAAACCCACTGACGTCTTTGGAGACCTCCAGCTAATACCAAACAGTGATTTTCTGGGTAACAAATCTTTCTAGGAAACCACAGGTGGCGTGAGGCCCATCTAATATAACGTACGACTTTTTTATACAGAGCTTTGTATACAGGCGGACTAAGTACTAGATACTTTTCATTCTACATTTAGTAAAACTGAGGCCTTGAGTTGAAAGTATCGAGAAGTCAATATGTGCTTTTACGTGAAAGTGATTTTTGTGAAGCATCGACTTTTTTCCGATTTTTACATTTTGTTCGATCATTTAATGCGAACAAAATAGAAAAAGAACTAATTATTAACGGACGCTTGTTTTGCCCCAATTTTGTCTGTAAAGAAAAAAGTTGGTAATCATTTTAAGATTAGCCGATTCTCGTGTGGAGAAAGTTGCGAGTTGGTTTCATCGCGATATTCCTTCCTCGTGTGAAATAGATTTCGCACGCTCGCGGGCCTTGCGGCTGCCTAATTCCCCGGGCATTAGTGTCTGAGAACGTAATGTTTTTTCTCTAATTGGACAACTGATGTATTACCTAGCCACCTCCCGTCCTCTCCGAATTAGCCACCTCCTTCGACGGACCTCACGGGGGGGGACGGCACGTGACCTCGAGGCCATAATGATACAGCTCGATGAGAAATGCGAACATCGCTCCGCAAAAAAAAAATAATTTTCTTTCTCCAGCTACTTCCAACCCCTTAGTCAATTTTAAAAGATGTTTTAAAATTGTCCTCGGTGGATGTGTTCATTTGGAGTGCCTCTCAAGCTACTGTGCGTGCTTGTAGGCATATAAAATTCTTTCGATGATCTAATCTTTATCTAAAAGTATAAAATTACTTTCGTAAAGTTCACATAGTTCCTATGTGTCATCAAATGGCGTAAGTTGTCTCTTGAGTTCCATCCTTCACTTCGAGTCAATATCATTTCTTTAATAAGAGGATTCGTATTACGGCACGGTTAATATACGATCCGTATTCATCATCACCGTAGGTTATTCGATAAGTTCCGGTATTTAATTCCGCACTTCCTTAAGTATATCTTTTTTTTCTGACACAAATTTAATTTTATGCCCATTTTCATTCGGAATGAATGAATGAACGATTGATTCACAAATGAATGATTATATGATCTGCACATCTCTAATTTGTCTCCTCCAACGTAAATGTTTTAACACGTCTCCAGCCAGAACGTTTTTATACCTCAAATTGGTGTACACACCACAAGGACAAACTTTCCTAAGATAGGAAAACGGAATAAAACTTTGCGACCCACAAGAGATATGTCTATTCAACTAGTTTCACTACGCTGTAGTACCCGTGTTTCTTTGTGTTCCCCCGCATACTTGCTTGAAAACGTCCCCAGTCGGGGGACTGCCCAGTAAATAGTCCTGAAGTCGCCACAGCGTATCCAAGCTTGAATAATAAATACTCATCTCTTGTGCACCGCAAAGTTTTTATTCTGCTTCCCTACCAACATCATAATGAAATTTCGGTCTCGGCTATCTCTCGGTCTTTCTGTATACGTATCAGGCCCACCTCTTAAAAATAACCAAGAATAACAAATTTAAACTGTCACCATCACCGATTTTCTCATAGGTTCAGTGGAAAGCGAAGACCCTTTATTAAGCAGCAAAGGCTCAAATCACCACAGTGAAAAAGTAACACAGGCAGTCCGTAACAAAGGCGGATTCAAATATTTATTGTTTTCCCGTAGGATTCATTGTCACATAATCAAATCAAAACACCATTTCAATGTTTTCTATTGCTATAGATAGAAGGAAGCGAACAGTGGTTGAGTTCGTAGCTTCCTTTGTGTCTCAGGTGACCTCGGACCTACCTCATGTTTCCGTCGTGCACCCGGCGAATATTAATAATTGCAGTACTCAAGATAATGATTGTGTTTAGCATGCATGTTTACAGGGTACTTTTATACGCAAAAGATACCTTAACATCAGTCACCTTAAATAGTCAAACCTATGAACACAATACTAGAAATAAATAACTCCTTTATGTGAACCAATGCTGACTGATGAAATGAAAACAATCACTGTCAAACATGGGTATCAATCACCTCCCGATGTCAGCAAGAAGTGCTAGTTATTCTAAATTTAAATCTGTGATCCATTTGCGGCTATTATCAAAATCTATGTACTCGGTGAACAAATATTTTGCTAATGCCACCAGTGACCTTGTCTTCTGATGCATTTTGAATTTCCGATGCTCATGTATTTGTGTGTCGATGTATGGTACATCAATCAATATGACGAAGTCCATTGTATCTTGAATACCTAACGACTAATTAATGATATTATTATTATATGTAGTTTCCGTGAGCTAAGTGGCCTTCTCCACAGATGCAATATTTTCAACGCAGTAGTTACTTGTTTACACGGTACCCTGGTGTACTGATAATGAGAATCGTTTCAATACGATCTAATTATTAATTAACTTGATTGATCTTTCGTTTTGTTCGAGTACAATGACTTTATTTGGAAATTCAGAATTTCAAAGTCAAATTCAAAATTTCTCATCAACTGATGCATTTCAAATAGAAAGTAACTAATAGTCACTAAACCAAAATGTAGCTTCTAAAGATTTATCAAATAAGAGTGAAGCAGAAAGCAGATAGATGATACCATGTCTAGTGTTTAGTCCCACTGAAATGAGCCTTGTCGGTGGAATACCCGTCACCATGACAATTGGAATCAGTAGCAGACTATTTATATCTGTCCATATATTTATTTTGATTAAATAGTTAATGATAAGTTTATGACTAATATTTTCAGATAATAATGTATCAGAAGCGCTCTTGACGATGTAGTATTAGCTGCCAAAGTCTAAATGCACTATGTGTTTACTGCAGTCGGTGTCGACTTATAATGGTCAATTATCAACCATTTACTTTTAAGAGGTTCATCAAACTTAAGCATATATACCTGCACGAAACTAAAATGAAAATTAGATTAAAAAAAAAAACAAAAAAATGGCATTAAAAAGAAATACATAATTTGAATCCAATACTACCGGGAGGTGAAAGAACCCTCACTTGGAAGTTATTTTCACGGAATTCTAAAGAAGGCGTCCGGTAGACCTTAGGAGATATATTGTAACTTTCACCTCAGTATAAAGGTCAAATGAGTTTAAATGAATCCCAGTGCGTATACAACCGTTCTGTTTCGAGATATGATGATTTATAATCAGAAAAATTTCTGATAAAGCGAAAAATTAAGTACGCTATGTCAACACAATCCTGAATAAAGTTAATTGTGAGAGCAATTATATTTCCCCTCATTAGTGTAAGGAAACTAAACCAGACAAAATAACTGAAATTTTTTACAAAAATTTCTCGATATCGCCGAGCCAGCCAGACATAATTCTGATGGTATAGTCATAGACCATAATCCTGTTACAGAAATAGATAAACAAAGACCAATGTATTACGTTCAAATATTATGTATGCAACATACATAATAGCATACAAAATACACAATTTTAAAAATCATTTTGATGTATGAACATAAATTTCCTCCTACCTCTCCAACCCCACCCTTGTAAACAATTCCTTCCGGTCTGAAGAGCTAAATAGCTAAACCTGACTTGAAATAACACAAATAATAAATAGAAAAATAAAGAATATTTGATTAGCTTTCAGGTGGCTCTTGCCACCATCACGCGCCGACCGGAACCAGAACTGGCATCTGATAGGGCACCTGTATAGTTGTAGTAGCCATTAATGGCAGAAAGCTGCATTTGATGGTCCTTAGTGACCATAAATAAATGATACATCCTGAAGGGTACATTGTGGAGGAGAGTAAAAACTCGAGTTTAGAAGAAAAAAATATGAATGAATGAAATTAGAATCGATATCTCAAATGATACGGTCGTTGTGTGCGGTGGAGATATTGAAAGTGATGGAAATGTGATTATTGATGGATTGAGAACCCAGGTACGTTTCTGATGTATACTTACAAGAAGGATTGTAACCTGACCTAAAAAATTACCTCTTCATTCCTAGAGACTTTATTCTATTTTTATATATCTGCCTCTATTATTCAGAATTCTAATTTTAATCGCAGTTGTCATTTCTTGTCAGTTGTCATTCACTTCTGCCTCTCCATTAATGTTTGCTTCCCTTTACTTCATTTTTTTGATAATAATACAATCTCCTCCCAACACATGTCTGACAATCTTCGATTTTTCTCACTCCACTTTCTTCAACACACTCACGCCTCAAATCGTCAATTCGATGATCCCCATCATTCAAATTGAACGAAAAACATTTTGCAATAATAAAACACAATGCTACGACATTATAATCTATTTAGGTACTCTACGATCTAAAATTGAATGTGATAATATAGGGAAATAATGAATTTCAAATAAAACGAGAGGATAAGGAAAGCTTTTCATTAGTGGTAACGATTATAAGTGACGAGTAACGCAAGTAGCCGTTGGGCAAAAGTAAAAATAAGGTGGAACCCATCCCACTTAATATGATGCTTGATGAAGGTATTCGTGGAATGCAAAGTGAACGGGAAGGATGACAGTGGGGGACTCCTTGATAAGACACACGAGAGAAAAGATACTCGAAGTCCCGAGGGTTTAGCAGACGCATGAGTTGAGTGGAGAAAATGTTTATTGGTACTGGAGACTTTATGATGAGACTCATGATACTGAGACACAAGTCATTACTTGATTAATCTAAATGGGGCCTTCCATCTTATGAACTGATGGCTTTGAATACAAGAAAAACGCTGGAAGAAATGATGTAATTTTAGCTCGTAGCATAAATTAGCACAAATGCAATTGTTATCGGCGTTTCGTATTTCCAAGCTAGACTTTTAACTTTGCAGTGTGTTAGGCGTTTTAGTTTTGTGACTTGCGTTTAAAGAATAGCTAGCTGCCAGATTGAAAAATATTAATTTTTTATTTTTTGTCTCTCCCCTAGTCGGATAAACTAAAATTGATTGTTCAACTATTAGCTGTCGTACTTTAATTCACCGAAGATTACTGTAAAGCGGAGAATTTGTAAAAGAAAAGAAAATTTGATAGAGGGGTTTTCATTAAGGCTTCTTTGTAACGTCTAATTGCATAACTTTCTAATCCGTACCCGGATCAACTATTGTTATATTTCGTATAGATATGAAAATATATGCATTAAAGTTATGGGAAAAAATTACGATTAGTGAAATATGACACTTTGGTAAAAATAGGGTGCGAGCTAAGTTATCTCCCAGAGACTGGGCGAGGATTCAATATTACAAAATAACATTCTTGGACGAATGAAGTTGTATAGAAGACATTATTTTGTGTCCATATCAATGTCTGTCAAAACCTGATAATGCGATATTGTCGTCGTCCGTCCACCTGTAGGCATGTTTGTACTGTCAGTTATGAAGCGGCCAAATATGGTACGACAGGAGCGTGGCTGGATTGGGGTAAGAGAAAAAGGAGTCGTCTTCCTCCCCTCGAATCGTCAATGTCTTCACGGAAATGGCCTTGTCAGTCGACTTCAGAAAACTTTACAAAAACTTTTTTTGTTAAAAAGAATCCTAAATCTAATGGAAAGATCAAGAATTTCCAGGCCCAATAGAAATTAATTTCAGGATAAATTGGCAAGAAAAAAGTTTTTTTTGCTTGAATGCATTAATCCATTTCCCTCAGTCGTTCACCACCGACGCCAATGTGCGATGTGGACTGGGTCTACGACGTACTCTGGTACTACCACTTCGCTATTTTCCTGGGCGAATGAAATACTGCATAATAATCACAGGAAAATTAAAATTCTAAAAACCAACAGGTGGGGAAATTTAAATTCGTTCCTAGCGGTGGTAATTAAGAAGACGCGGCTCTTCGCTCCGTGTCCACATGTTAGTCCTTCACGCATGGAGATGATTTCACCGCCAGACCATCAAGAAAGCCAGCCCCCGATATCTCCGCAAAAGGGAGACTGCCTCGTCCGTCAGGCTTCTCCTCAAACAGCATGAAACCTATTAAAATACAGACGAGGAGAGGAAAAAAAGAAGAATCTCCGGGGCGGAATGGAGATGCATTACGGTCCTAATAAAGATCGTAAGGTAAGTTAGCACTAAATTTGTTTTTAAAACCGGACCCCGTCAAAGCTTTTAAATTCTCATCTCGCCTCCTCCTCCGAACCCTTTCGTCCTTTCATTCCGCGCTAATCATCTCCGTTTCCCATTCTCCCCCGGCCTTCGACGTACCCCACCGCCCCCCCCCCCCCCCCGCTCCCCCCCCACCCCCCCCCCCCCCCCCCCCCCCCCCCCCCCCCCCCCCCCCAACGATAAGGGTACGGGTTGATAGTCGCGTAATCACTTGATTGAGCACACCGTTCCTCCGCGTAGTCTGAAACCAGAAATAGTACGAGGCGCATTCAAGTTATAAAAGCCTCCGATTTTTTTTTCTGACTGATTATTCGCCTTAAAAACGATGAAACTTGTGTGTTACTTCTCGACGTAATCTCACCTGCAGCCGTACACATTTTTCGCAACGTCCACGCCATGATTCTATGACCGCGGCGAATGCTTCATCAGGAGTCTGTTTCGACCACTGGAAAATCGCTGTGACGCTGTCGGTTTGTGTGCGAGGCCGAGATTGTTTTGCTTCGTTGTCACATGGTGTTCTGCCCTCTTTAAACTGTCCCATGCGCCCACGAACGCACTTTCGACACATCATCAATGACTCCATCACCACCACACGTCTCCTTCGACTGGCGATTGAATTTTAATCGGTGTCACATCACGAATGATTGCGTACTGGTCATGTAACGAAAACGTCGCCATTTTAAGTATCGAAAACAGTTTTCATTCTCGTGGCTGTCGCTAGAGGTTCTGTCTGTCGCACAGTGCTGCCATCCTCTGTCACGCATTGACAAAGAGTGCCCGCTCATTTTAAAACAAACCGCATGTTTCTATCTGTTTCCAGTCCGGAAAAAAAGTGGAGGCCTTACAACTTTAATGCACCTCGTATTACTCTTTCACGGGTTCATCTCTCCTATTTTATGACATTCGCTATCAATAGGCCGGTCTCGGTGGCGGCGGTAACGTCCTCGTCTGCCAATCCGGAGGTACCGGGTTCGAATCCCGGCTAGGTGGTTTTATTTTCATTCTCCACATATAGGGCACGGGTGTTTTTGTGTGTTTCGTCCTTGCTATGTTACCTTGTTATACATTACGCCACCGTAATTGTTTTAGTGCTGTGTATTCGATTGTATCTGGATAAAAAAATAAAAAAAAATAATTTATTTCGGTGTTTCGCCGTCTTTGGATTGACTCTGGCGTCACTTTGGGGAACAGTTCCATACTTGGAAGGAATGAATGGTTTGTTTTTCCACATAGAAAGAACTTTATCGCACCACCCGGGTTTCAGCCAGCAGAGTCAACACAGTTTTTTCTTTATTATGACCGGATAGTCGAAAGCCGGGTGGTTCGATAAAATTCTTTCGTGCGGATAAACAAACCATTCTTTCACGTTCCGCATGGCGTTCAAGATGAGAGAGAGAGAGAGACTGCGTACCTACCGCCATGATGTAATTTTTCCGACCCATGCAAAAGCGACAAAGAAACAAAAGAGCAACGCCAAACACACGTCGCCCCTATCGCGTCCGCCAGATTCGGGCACGCGCCAAGAGACTTCCTCCTCCTCCTCGCGTGAGATTGTTCTCCTCCCCCCTCCCCCCCTCTCGCCCCCCCCCAACTGATTTGAGATTCGCTCCCCGCAGTCGCTGCAATGCAAAGGTGATGCGACAATTCGCACAGCCACGCCTTCACCCAACCACACTAACGGAAAATCATCCACGAAGAATGTGTGATATATATATATATATATATAATCGAACGATCGCATTGTATCCATTGAAGCACGTGGATTAATTTCGGCATAGCGGGTGGCTGCAGAGGGGGTGGAGGGGTTGCGAAAAATGCGCGGTCTCATTACCAGGGCGGGAGGAGGGAGAGAGCAACGGGAGAAGAAGAAGAAGAAAGGGTGACATCATTATCTCGACTTATAAGAGGGTTCGACAATGGAAAACTATTCGGGCACGTGTGACACCTTTACTCCTCTCCCACTGTACACTGTTACAATGACATCACATGGGAGAGTTATGACGACATACTTCCGTGGAAGCAACAAATATATATATATATATATTCATTCATACAGAAGTAACCGCCATTAGGCGAAAATGCAGCATTCAAATTATAGTAAATTAGGAAAAGGGATAGGAACACATAAAAGGACGAACACACAATGTG
>WURS02057709.1:0-10767 GCA_011762765.2 Rhinocypha anisoptera | reverse complement strand
GTATATGTGCGGTGTCCCATCTAATAGGAAGCATAAGGTCACCCATTTATTTTATATGGATGACCTCAACATATATGCATCTGGTGCAAAAGAACTCCTTATTGCACTGGACACCGTATGTAGATACAGTGACGATATAGGAATGGAATTCAGATTGGACTAGTGTGTGACCATCCACCTGGCGAAAGGAAGATACAGGAAGAATCAGGAAGACATTCAACTCATTGATGGAAACGTCATCCATCATCTCGATGACGATGAGATATATGAGTATCGCGGCATCTAATGCAGGAAGTGAGAACAGTGAAGGAGGAACTTACTGTGAAGTATAGGTGGACTCTCAGAAAAATCTGGAGTTCTGAGCTGTCGGGCAAGAACCTTGTTTGCTGTCCCCGCTCCGCTCTACACTTTCGGCTGCATGAAATGGAACGTCAACGAGTAGTAAAACCACGATAGGGGAATGAGGAAAATGATGACCATCAACCGAAGTCTCTACCCTAAATCTTCCGTAGCCAGAGCATATCTCCCATGAAACCTAGGTGGTAGAGGGCTACTAAGTCTGGAGTGTATCCATGACAGGGTAATCCTGAGTACAGCATGCTGGGTGTTCCACAGCAATGACCCCCTGTGGGTTATCGAAGTACTTGACGTTTGCCTTCCTAAGGGTCTCAAGTCGGAAACCGAGGGATTCGTCCTAGCATGCCAGGATAGTGTCATAAACACGCTCGTGCATGGAGGCCTCATTTTCGGGGAGGACGTTCCGGACACAATGTGCAGAGCATGCCAAGGCCAGCCAGAGACTTTTGGTTATCTCGTATCCGGCTGTAGCTATTACGCCAAATCAGCGTACATACACCGGCATAATGCTGCTCTGCAAGTGTTGTACTTGTACCTTCGACACTATTACGGCATCGACACGACAATCTGGCTGCCTTATGGTTCTGCAGATAGTCTGTCATGGAGAACGATAAATTCAAGATCTGGTGGAATTACTACTTCCCCACAACAAGGCAGCTGGAGGTGACAAAGCCTGACATCATTCTCCTTGACCATTCTCAAACATGCCATGTTCGTGATCGAGTTCTCAGCCCCGGCCGAGGCGAACATGAAAGAGATGGAGAAACGGGCCAAATATCAAGATCTGCTGTGCGAACTTAGATGGTTGTACTCAGAATACTCTGTCAAACTAGTTGTCCTTGTCATGGGAGTGCTCGGCGGCGCCAGGGACTCACTAAGAACGAACATCAAGTGAAACCCAGCCTGTAAGGCTAAGGCGGATGCACTTGCGGCAGGCATGCAGAAGGCAGTCCTCCTGGGATCCCTCCGTGCACATGACCCAAAAGTAGGGTGACCACTTATCTGGTGGGTACATAAGTGGTCACCAAACTGCGAAAAACCACAGGAGTCCCCGGCCCTAATGATGGCAATGAAACCCGATGTATGCCAGGAGCTCTGTGGGTATATTACATTGTAAAAATAATATTAAAAATAATAATATTTTATTTGTCAGAGTGATCTATAAAGTAGATATATGACATGTCTAAAGGTATAGATAATAAGCAGATATGAAAGGTTGAACAATATAAACAATATAAGAAAAAGAGGTTGACACAAAAAACAATACAGTAAACCATACAGATACAAAATTCAATCCCAATTCTATATATAAGATTGACAAAAAAACATTAGTTGAAAGTGATGCGTGTAATTTAGGTGCAGTTTAAATTACATCCAATAGGTATACATTTATATGAGATTAACAAAAAGTAATTAAAACATTTAATTTAAAATGTTCAAGAGGAATTCAGTGGTTGAATAGAACTGCTTGTCATGTAAATATTGTTTAACCATTTTTTTATATGAGTCATTGGATTTAATTGATTTTATCTCAACAGGTAGATTGTTGTTCAGTCTGAGGTCCATTTCATGTGAACCAACCTTTGATCTATTAGTTCTTATTGAGTTGAAATGGAGACTTTTCCTGTTTCTTGCATCATGTTGATGGAGATCAAAATTTACAGTGCACAAAAATTATAATTGATTGTATGTAAACATAAGGAAATGGTAGGATATGTAGTTCTTTAAAAATGGGCTTGGAGGGGGAGCATCATGAGGCTTATGTGGCATGATTCTGATGGCACGTTTTTGCAGTTTGAAAATTTTTGTGGAATGTGATGATGAGCCTCAAAAAATTGTGTTATGTGACATAAGTGAATAGAATGTGCCATAGTATAAGGTTAGTGAGATATTAATGTCAACTGAATTACTGAGATAGCATAAGAGATAACATATGGAGCCTAATTTGTTGGCTAAGGCCTCAATGTTCATTTCCCATGACAAATTAGTATTTAAATAGGTACCAAGAAATTTAGTAAAAAGAACATTCTCAATGGACCTTTTGTCAATTTTATTTAGTATGCTTTTAGTTAAATTAATTTTTGTACCAAACTGGACAACATGAGACTTCTGAATGTTAAGATCCAGTACATTTTCATGACACCACTTTACAATACTTTCACTCGCTGTTATAGAGCTTTTTATGATATTGTCATGTGCAGGGGCTGTAAGTAAAACATTAGTATCATCATAGAGTATTATCTTAGCACCAGGAATGTTATTAAAAGATCATGCTAAATCATTAATGCAAATGAGAAATAAGACTGGGCCTAATATAGACCCTTGAGGAACCCCTACCGTGATGCTAGTGCTTCTAGAAGTGTATCTGTTGCCAGTGAAACAGCTTGATTTCGATTGCTGAGGTATGAATGAAGCCATTTATTTGGATTACCTCTTACCCCCAGCTGACTAATTTTTCAGAGGAGGCAAGAGTGATTCACAAAGTCAAATGCTTTAGAAAAATCATAAAATATCCCAATAGTTTTAAGTTCCTGGTCGAGTGAGGACAATATAAAAAAGTGGCCGCAAACAAGGCAGATGTTTTTCTTTCCATAATCTAAGATGGAATTCTACAATGCATTGGCCACCACCACCCTTTTGCATTGGTAAAATTCTCAGATAAACATCCACCTGTGTGCTTAGCTTTCCAAGAGATTTTCTAAAGCCGTGTGGTGAAGTTTTTCAAAGTGATTTAGTTTCCAGGTATAAAGGTTTACCCTTTGGGGACCTTTGGGGCAGGAGGCCTAACCTTTTTCTCGCCGGGTGGTTTGGGGAAATGCAACCCTTCGGTGCATTTACGAAACTCACACTGCTTGAGTCCGCGGTCAATCAACATCTGTTATTCTAGTGTTTCTGCTAAAGACGCAAAGTCTTTGATCATATAAAGTCATAAATAAATTTCTTTTGTTTTTCTGACAAAAAGCTTTTTTAACCCTTATGTGAATGGCAAGATACCTGGGTACCCAGTTGGTGGAAAATTGAAAAATTGTCTCTGTTGCAAATATTTTCAAAAAATCTCTTGGGCTAACCTCAAGTAACCAATTTCCAATAAAAATATGCATTGAGCATGATGAAATAAATATTTTTGTTTATTGGACTGATTGTTTTTCAACATACACTTCACAGTCACAGCAGGATACTCCATATAGTTATAACGGAGTATTTGCTGTTTTGAACAAAATAGGACTGTTATTCATTATTAATTTATTCACTTATTGTATGTTAATAGTAAATTTTTAACAATTATTCAATTACACAATATTTAAATATTTTATTGACAAGAAAAATATTTATTAATGTAGACTGATTGTTCATTGCAAACTGTTCTACTAGAAAAGCCACAATTTTTTAGAACTTTCCTCTTCTTTATTACTGGTTTTTCATTGCATAAATAGCACCATCTAATAACAATTTTTCTCCCAGCTGTGTCTTAAATTTGCAGCTACAGTTGGCGCTGACCCCTCACGTATAACTTTGTCTATGATTCATTCTATGGAGTACCTTGCTGAAACACTGGTAATTCGATCATTTGCAGCACGTTCTTCAATCATTGGCATGACTAATTACCCACCTAACTTTTGAATAAATAATAGCCTTTTATTGGTTTCATATCTTTATTTTGGAGATAAACTATGTAGGTTGCTAATGAAGTATTATGCAATACACAGATAATTGTTACTGGTTATCTATTTGTACTTGTTATGCAGAACAGTGAATAACTAGTAGGTCCATGCACCTGCCTCATATTTACTATAATACAAAATTTGTTTCTTCCTCTCATTCTTTGCAACCACTGAATTCATGCACATGCTCGATAGCTGCTTACAGCTTTGTTTTTGTACATTCGAGCAAAGTATAATTTTATCATGAAACCCATAAGCGTTTGAATATTGCTCACTTTTAGGAAGGTGCCATAGTTTTTGAAATACTATAAGGCTTATTTTTTTGTTTCTACCATCGTTAATTTCCAATCAAGAAAGAATAACTGGCAACGTCGTAAAAAAGTGTCCATATGAACGTTCCTTTCATTGTTCCTGTAAGGCGCAGTTAGCTGTTTTAATACTCTCTCTCATCCTTGGGTTTTTATTCACCTACATTGTTGCATTTTCCCATGTACTCGTTGTCATGAAGTGGGAATTTCACTTCTACCTTGCATATCCACCAAATCTTGATCCCATACTTGGCTCCTTTACTTGGTATGTACTGGGTGAAAGAGGTTCGTCCTCAATAGGGATGTAGTTACTCGTCTACAGTCGAATTCGCCATAGGCTTGTAAAGTTGTCTTAAATTTACATTCAGCATGCCCCAAATATCATTTATATACATACAATCATTGCACACGTGTATTTGAATCCTCAAATCTTATGAAGGGTCCAATGCACCAAAAATGGGTTATGCTCATTATGGCTCTATATAATAGGTACGACAATGCTTTCCAAATCTCAGTCATATGATCCACATTATAATTGTTAGCACAATTACAGATTGAATTTTCAACATAAGAACATATTTTTGCAACAGTGGTTGTTCTAAAAAATGCTTGGGTTGTCATTGAGATGCTGATCATTATATGACGATTGAGCCCTCGAAATTTTATCCATTCTGAGATGCAGCCATTTGTCAGTGTCTAATATTCAATTTGAAGCTTATATAGTCTCTTTGACAGCTAAATGTAAACTGAATCATTGGAGGTAGAAAAAGGACGCATTATAATATTATAATCAACCTCACTTCAAATTTGAGTTGCCTCATATGCTGTAAAGTGGAAAATGTGCTGGCACAACTAAATTGCTTCTTTCTATAAACTTGTTTTGAGGACTACATAGTGAGCAATATAGCTTATAATTGTAATTTTTGGTATTATTTGCCTTCATACATCGATTATAGATGGTATAGAACAGTACTTTTTGTTAAAAACAATCTCTTTAGAGAAATTTTAAATGAGGTCACCCGGGTATCCCTGCCATTGACCAACATAAGAAAAACCTGCCAATTGACATAAGGGCTAAATGAAATTCTACTGTTGGTATTAATGATTTTAGTATTTACCCTATGAAAAATGTAATTGCTTCAAGAAGTTTCACATATTAGAGGAAGACAAGAATGGAAAGAGTACTTCACCATGAAAACTTCTAAGATAAAACATTTGAAGGTGAAGAAATGGGTTTTTCATGACCTACATACTCCAAGAAATTCAAGGGAACTAATCACTTCAATGGAAGAGACTTTGAGGAAACACTACCAGCATGAATGCAACTAAGATAATTGGTGGGTGATTGGGTTTTCATGATTTATGTTCCAAGAAATTCGAGGAAAGATAGCACACAGATGAAAAAGGCTCTGAGAATATAAGAACACAAGAAGAATGAAGATGTCAAAAATATGCAGGAGTATCAAAATAAGAATGAACCATTCCCTAAAAAACAGGATGGAAAATGAAATAGGACAATATATAAATATATGCAATATTTTATTAAAATAATAAGGAAATAAGAAACTTTACAAGGAATTCTACATTTAACTTGCCGGAAAGCATATTCGTTCCACCTGAAATAGTTAATAAGTTATTCTCAATAATTCCATTATTAATAATGCTAGAATTTCGCTTAAAATTGCAAAATAATAATTGAAACCTGATCAATTCATTCCTGAGACTATAGATTTCAGAAATACAACAAATATTTTTCAAGAAAAAATACTGAAAAAACATAATGTTGACTGTGACTTTCCACTGCCATAGGGGGATGCAAAGGAGTGGTCCGGGGGTCGAAGAAGGGGTCCACACTAACAGGGAAAAGGGTTGGGAGTCCAGGAGTTGGGATGGGGCAGGATAACATTCTATAACTGCGTTGCTTGCCCTCTCAGTGACCACAGCAATAGGTAAACTCATCATTTGTTAGTTTCTGCATGTAAGGTTCCATCGGGTGAACCAACATTCTGACTTTTGCTGCGAAAAATCCCCATTGTGTTAAGGCGGTGATAGCTGCAAATGGGTTAAATGTGCAAAACTGAAATCACAAGTTCCCAATCATTCGAAACTTTGAACATTGTCAAGGGACTGCATTGGAACACTATTAGGGTGGCTTGTTTCTTTTATCCATAATTATACAATGAGGAGTTAGTCTGCATTAAAATGTGAACAATCACATAATTGAATACTCATTTTCCGATTTATTGCAAAGACTGAAAAATGTATGCATTTTTCCAGTATTTTTAATTGCGACATTTTGTAAAAACTACAATTTTCTAAGCTTTTACATGTGAATTACAGAGGGAACAAAGAAAATATTTCTTTGTTGTGAAATTACGTAATAAGTGAGTTAATTTTTTTGGGGTTATACTTCATATATTTCCACATGTATCAAACAGCCATGAAAAAAATCAGAGGTCATAGCAGACTTCACTTGGTGGAACTCTTTCATGATGATAACAGATAAAACACAAAAAAATATACTTTGCTGTTTCACAAAAAATGTTTTCAGAAGATGACACTCCGTGTTGAAAACAGTTACGGTTAAAATAAATTTTTTTTGTGGAATGGTAAAGTATATTTCTTTTGTGTTTTATCTATTACCAACAACCATGAACAACTTCAGTTTCCTTTCAGAAAAGAAAAGAACTCTTAAGATATAGTCATCATGAAGGAAAACAAGGTAATGTCAGAAAAAATAGTTTAATAATGTGAATAAAGAATGCAAATTTTACATCTTTGAAAAATGAAGTTATCTGGTGCACATATGAATATTTTGAAGGGTGATTTAAAAGTTGCAAATGAACAGGAATCATTAAAACATTTAGAGAGATACAATGTCCAAATTGCATTGCCCAAGGTATGTGATGGTATGTTATAGTAAGGCCTGTGAAGGAATTTCTTTATTATTTTCCCATTTACCTAAATCTGTTCAGCTTCTTCCAGAGTTAGAGGGAATGGACAACTGCAACAACTACACTTTATACAGTAATTTTGAGCAGCAAAGAAACAAGGCAGGGCCTTGATAAATAATGCCCCAGTTTCTTTCTTATTCAGTTTTTTTATCCCTAGTTAAATTTCAAAATATAATAAAACAGGCCCAAAGTGATTATGAATGAATTTCATATTTATTTCAGAAAACTTTTGCACCAAGTTTACTGGTATCATCAAGCATCTTTAACAATAAAGGTTAATTGATTCAGGAAAAATTATGTGGCCACTCATAATATAAAGCATGCATTTAACGTTAAGAAGAGATAACATGAAAAGATATAGTCAGAACTCAGATAAACGAGGTCACATCTACACACATTTTCAAAATTGAGATACTTCATCAACAAAGGCTGGCAGGAATCAATTCCACTAAAGAATTACAAAAATACTTCCAAGGACTAGTGTCTGTGATTTGGAGGGCGGGAGAGCTTTGAAGCCAATTTCAAACATTTTATGCAAGTTTACATATTGCCAAATGATTTATACTGACCACCTTCAACTTCACCCCTGCATAAATAATGTCCATTCATTCCCCAGAGGTCTCTAATTCAAATGATAACTTATAGATTGACTGGATATAGACATATTTGGTCAATGAAAATTGTATATCGAAGAAAATTGGCTTAAACATGGCTTTTTTTGAGCACCATATGCTGAGTAAAAGAAAGCAATTGGAATCATCCACGATTGATCACTCCTTCACAAAAAAGTTTCCTACATTAGTAGTGAGAGCGGAGGCGGCAATGAAGGGATGTTGACACAGTATCGATCAAATCACAAAGGTTCCGTTGAAAATTCCTGGAATGCAATCATTTCAAAGAATGAAAAAATAATAATAGTAACAACAACAGCAAGAATGTGTTTTGCAAGAGCTGTGCACTTCCTGCATCATCATTATTCAGAAGAGGCTGAAGGCACAAAATGAATTTTTTACTGAACCAACTCTCCGACACGAGAGTGGTGACGATCAGGGGGGGGGGGACTAACCCCCCCCCCCCAAAATGACAGAGGGCGACACATGATGGAGACAATGTGTGTGTGTGCCCACTTTTCAACTTGATGCAGATGACGCAACAGGCTACGACAAGGACCCATTTGCATCTGTAGCTGCCGCTGTTTGCCGTGATGGGGTGTGGGGACCCAGTTTCTGGAAATAGCCCTGGGCGTTCATCACCGCCTCGAAACCAATGTTGTACACGGGATGGAGGGGGGCCTGTGGAGAGAGGGGGGGAGAGAGATAGAAGAGGAGCTCAACTGGAAAAGTTTTCTGAGCAAGAGAATTGTAATAAACAATCAACTTTATAAACCTCTTTGTAATTGCTTATCTTGAAATATGACTTTGTTAGTAAATTGGGTGGATTCAAGCCTGATGTTGTGGAAGTTAAAATAACTGTGTAAAGGTTAAAATAACTAGAGTATATAAAAACATATTTCCACTAAAAAATTTCTTTTATATATCAGATATCAGGCCTTGATAAAGATGAACAAGTCAATCATTGAAAAGTTTCATTCGACACACTGAAAATAGGTATTATATAAACTCCTATGCAGAAATGAAGAAGGAAGGAAGCCCTATTCTTTGCAAGTGTACCAGGCAACAGAGGCTATAAGAGTTACTGTAGTGTTAACTCTTAACACATATACAATTTATCCTCGAAATTTTGAAAATTGAGCACATTTTGTGAAGCTAATCAAGATGTCATGTTTTAAAGGCAGAAAATGAATACCCATGTAACATACTAAAAATTAAGCTCCCATCTGGGACACTGCATCCCTTTGAGAAGAAACTCTCCCTAATTCAGCACCATTTATTCCATTTCTTCCTTCCCCCAAAAACATTCCATTCCTCTTTCCTTGCTCACAATTCAACTCACTGCCCATGTCCTGACCAACAGGAGGCTGTGAGCAACAATAACTTGTAAGGTTAAGCGTTCAACATAAACATTCATTCACACATCATCGAATACACATTACATTGCACAAAAACACCTTCCATCAAAGAGCCCTATGGCAATGAGATCGAAAATATACAATTCACTACTCACCAAGATAAAGTCAATTAAATCAATAGGAGAGACTATAAATCCTCATTTATTTTTAAATTTTTGATAAAAAAAATGCTATTAAAGTGCAAACAAATTCTTGTACAAAAAACAAATTGTTTGAACATGGTAGACTTAGTTTTAGTGACTATTAGCGTTTATATTTGTAATCATCATTATCTTGTAACCTGTGAACCATTTGTATTTTGTAATTACCATGACAATTTAAGTTCATTTATTACAAACTGTGATGTGCCTTATATCGAATACTATGATATTGTAAACCGATCTTTATGCAAATAAAAAATATTATTATTATTATTATAGGGGGTCCTTAGGCCGGTCGTCAAATTACAAAAGTGACGGGTAAAAATGCCACGTCAGCAGTCTCCCAACGAAAACTTCACTGGTGGCGTCAGTGGAAGTTAAAGAACCAAAAAGTATCCGAATATGAACATGCGTTTGTTTTTAATCACAGTTTAATTCCAAAAATTGGTGATTTTTTGGGTTATTGTGTATCGTAAATTTCAGTTTTAACAGAAAGGTCAGAACAGACAAGTTGGAGGTATTAAAAAAAACTGCAAAATGAGTGGTTGCAAGTGAAGATTAGTTTATTATAAAATTGCAACAAGGCCCAAATGGAGCCATTGCCTAAACAATCATTATCCATTAAGACTAAGAGATTTCAAATCATGTGATGCATGTTATAAGCATGTTTAAGAATGATTTTTGTTTTAAAAGAGTGGATTTATTATTAGTACATCCTGAAATAGTAAGAACTTACAGAAAATAGGTGCAAAAAGCAAGTTGAAATTCATGTACTTTTTTACTTATAAGCAAAGAGAATAACTCTTGTAAAAATAATAATAGTGGCAACCCTGAGTTCACACATCCTCATAGCTAGTATTGCTGTGATGGACATTTTTAGGTTACATTGTTGCGACAAACGTATTTAAAGCCAAGATATTGTTCTTTTCAAATAAGTACTTGACAGGGTTGGATGTATTCATAAATTCCTTAGTAGGCTTCTAGTCTACTAAGTCTTAATAGTCTACAAACTAGCAGTATACTTTAAAAATGGTATTCATAAAGCATTACCAGGCTAAGTAGCACCCAGTTGGCTTCTAACTTAGTCGCTCACTTAAATCAAGTCTCACGCTTTGTTTAGTGAAGCTACTAAATTACCCTACGAAATGGGCTCACCTTCCATGTTAATATTATTAATAATAATATAATAATAATAAACTTTTATTTGCCTGGAGACCATTGTAAAAAGGTTACGTGATAAAAGGCACATCAAGAGTGTAGAGTACATAGCTGTACGAATATACATTAATAATTAATACATAAAACTCAATACATGAA
>WURS02057698.1:0-10768 GCA_011762765.2 Rhinocypha anisoptera | reverse complement strand
CTGGGGGACGAGGCATGACCGAGTTGGCATGAGAAGAGTAAATTTTCTCATTGGAGGAACCATTGAAGCTCCGCCTCTTTCCTCACTCCACCATCGAAGCGGCCAATGGGAATTTTTTGAGGGGGGCTAGAGGGTGAGGAGTTTCTCCTGCCGTGGTATTAGCTGCAGTACGGTGAAACCTCTTACGAGAGTACCTGCTACAACGTTATGCGCGCCCGGTAACCGGCGGCCAGAAACGACGAGTTTTGTCACCTTCCTCCGCTAACCTGCTTGAGCTGCAGTGGGAGCTGAGAATCGCTGCTGCTTGCTTCTAAGATTCTCCTGCGCAGTGTTTTCTTCGGCCCTTTGAATTTTATCAGCGTAAACGGCGATGCATTAATTGCTATTAATTATTATTAACTAGTATTACTATTAATGACTATTAATACCTGCCACGGACTATACTATACGCTTCCTTCGGTAATAATTTTCGGACGCCGTAATTAGATAACAGCTGAAATGGAGTATGGCTATAAATGGAGTATAGTATAGCTATTTATAAAATGATACTATTTCTCTTTTTTATAATAATTGTTGAAAGTGTAACTCCTCACCCTCGAGTCCCTCTCAAAAAATTTCCCATGGTTCCTCCAATGAGAAAATTTACTCTTCTCATGCCAACTCGGTCATGCCTCGTCCCCCAGTAAAATAGATATCATTGGCGGTGCCGATGAAGCTCCGCCTCTTTCCTCACCCCACCATCGAAGTGACCAATGGGAATATTTTGAGGGGGTCTGGGGGGTGAGGATTTTCCCATCCGTAGCAGGAGCCGATGTTTAGTAAAACCTCCTACGAGAGTACCTTCTACCATGTTATGCGCGCCCCGTAGCAGGCGCCCGGAATCGACGCATTTTATCTCTCTCCTGGCGGGCTTGCGCTGCGGTAGATGAGAATCTTAACTTCCGTTGATGTTTATGCCTTTCCTATTCGATGTGTTTTCTTCGGCCGCTTGTTTTTAGTCATTTGCTACTGCGATAAATATAAGAATACTATTAACAAAGAAGTAGTAACTATTTGTGAACGCTTTGGTACGCAGATTTTTGCAGTCTCTTAAGAAAGGGAGTCTTTGTAGGGGGCCTATAAAAGTAATATATTAAATTGAGCGTCTTATTACTAGTAGTATTAATAACTTTATATATTTTCTAAGGAGACGTACATTTCCATGAGTGCTTCAAGGAGATATACGCATCAGAGCTGCCAAAGTGCATAAGTCATAGATGTGTAGAGACTAATCTTTCCATGGAGTTATGTTAAAACTTAAAGTCTCGACGAAAACGTTACTGTATTTTTTGTAAAGTTTTCGTTTTCGAAGAATCCGTCAGGATGTTTGCAAATTTTTCCTGAGATAGGATGGTTGAAAAAATTATTTAATTATGTTACCAGTATGTGATGTTGTATTTTTCATTTCCTATTGAATGATTTGGCATTCCATTGAGTTGTTCGTAGATACGTATCACACATTGATCGAGATTTTCAGGTCTGTGTTACCAATTTTAAATGCCTCTTGTGCTTTCCTGGTTGCGAATTTGGTACCTATAGGTAGATGTATGCATATAACTTTTCTGGAAGAAATTATTTTTTACCTGGAATTCTCTTATCCATTGTTGTTCTTCTTTCCCATTCTGACTAATTTCACTTTGGCAGGAATATTTTTGGCGAAAAAATTATAGCATATTTATTTATATTTCAATGAACATGGATTGAGAGGCCCTATAATATAGGTGGCCCAACCTATTGGTTTATTTATCCCATTGTATTCATTCAAAAAGTCCTCAAACATGATGAAAGGTTAATAAATGCAATGTATGAAATGAGGGTTACCATTAATTATAACTGCTTATTTACTAGGAACAGGTAGATTTACCATATACTTTAAATAGGACCTCTGTGCACAGGTCTCTGATACCCACATAATGCTAACCCATTATCATTCCATCCAAAGTTTCCATTATTTTCCATAATTCTCCCTTGCCATTCTATATTTAATAAAAGTTTTCTACTTGATGCTTCACAGCAATTATTTCAATTTTCTTTTTCAGTACACACCATTTACTTATGGAATCTATCATATGAAAAAGTAGAATTCCTATGCTTAATATAGCATGCACTCCAGCTCAAATAGGCGATCAGTAAGCATTGAGTATTTTCCTGCACAATCTCTTAATTTGAATGGACCTCTGAAAGCCTTTTCATTAACCCTTTGACTTCTGTAAATGTAACTATGCATTTATTAGTTCTAAATGTAAATAGGTATGTATTCACTTAGTAGGTTACTGGAATCATAATTCTACATTCTAGATGTCTAGAGAACCGTGGTATATTTCATGATCATTTTTCTCAGTAAAACTTTTTAAATACTAGTTTTTGAAGAAATAAATAAACTCTAAAAATATAATTAAGAATCTGAACTGACTTATTTCCACAAACTCTTTCAAAAAAAGTTGCATGAGGGTGAATACTTTCACTTTTAGGTTTGTGGTGCACCAACGGCTGTAGTCATTTTGCAGAAAACTTTTATATATCCACCATCTGGAGGATAAGTTTAGTACAGAGTTTACTGCAGAAAAAGGGTTATCATTCGCTTGGGTAATAAAGCAGTTATATGGCACATAGCACTCATGCCAAATATGATGTTCAAATCTAAAAGCCTTGAATTAATATTAATACACCTTACACTCTTCACTTGATTCTGCTATATACAATCACCTTGAAGGAAACACGTTTGACATTCATTTCTCATAATTAACCATGAATGTGTGAGTAAAACATGGTTTATAATTTATTACGATGGCTCCATCAATATTCAAAATGAAAAGCAATTAGCTTAGATTCAAAGCAGGGAATTTGTTGAGTAGGGTTGAATCAGATCAACCCACCCAGTTCAAAACCTTTGCTATGCTTTTAAAATCCCTCTGAAATAGTTAATGTGTAGCCAGTCTAAACTTCAAAAGTTTACATTGTGATGTACAGTTCATTTGAAACTTGCGAATTATTGAAAGTTAACATTTTACTTGATTTATTTTCTAATTTTATACAAATAATGAACAAAGCACCTGGGCTATTTGAACAATTTATTTCATAACATAAAGGACTATTGAACTAAAGACGAGAAAAATTTTTAAGCCAAATTTAAAACTGGTAGTGAAGGACACCAAATGGGCATTTAAAGCTTAATGGCTTCACCCCCTACTTAGCTGCAGAGTACCTATGACTGCATATAGATTGCCTCTATACTATTCTGACTGCCTCAGTATAAGGCATTCTTTGCAATGATGCTTAGTGTAATCATTGTGGAAGAGGAAATAAGGAATTTGAGAAAAATAAATGCCCCTTCAAGTGACATTTCAACTTACAAAATGCAATCAGCAGACTGAATGTGAATGGTGAATATAGTCACATTGTTTGGCCAAAGCTTCATGATTTTAGGTTTACAATTAAATTAATGAAATTGATCTTTATCAGATATTTATTAAATAACAAGGTGTGTGACACTGCGGTACACATTAGGTATAAAAATAAGCATGGATTCTCAGGAAAATAAAAAGTCTATTAGGCACTCACAACATTCAAATGCACAAAAAGAGGACATCTCACTATTGAAAAATGAAAGATATTGCTTCCTGTGACAAGGTTTTAATCCTTTATTTTTAGCATGTATTAAATTACACTTTATTCACTTTTTCAAATTGTGGACATCATACAATTTATGAATTACGTCTCATAAAAATACACACTTCTAGTACAGAGCTTTCACCCAGTTTGTACTTTCACTGAAGATCTTTTGCAGGTGAGCTTCCAATTCCGGTGTCGACTCCACTTTAGGTCTAGAAACCTTACAATGTGAACTTACACCCTGCAAATTTGTTTTATCAGCATTACTTATATTTCTGTCAGATTTAATATCGCTTTCATGGTCATCTTGTGTATCATCATCATCCATAGATTCATCACCTTCTACTTCCATATCAGATTCCTCAGGCTTCAAGTTATTTCTGAAAAGGAAAATCAAAATCATGTACTAACAATCTCTAGGACAAATTAGGTATTACTTTCATGTCATCACAGATGAAATAAAAAACTACAAAAAGGTGGATTGAATATAGCCATCAAGGAATAATGTTGTTTTCAAATATTAATTATCTATGGTGTAATATAGTTTTAATTGAGGCTAAGCAACAGAAATTCACAATATAGACACTCATTGTGAGAAAAGGAACAACGTACTCCGTATTTTTCCACTTGATTTTAAATCAAGTGGAAAAATACGGAGTAAGTTGTTCCTTTTCTCAGAAATGGATTTCCACATAGTTATGCCTGATAATATACAATTTATGAATTAAACTATTTATACTGCACAATAGAGAATCTCAAAAGAAATTGTTTTATAATTTCTGCTGAGCTGGTCTCATTGCATTCCAGCACCATAATATTTTTTTAGCTTTTTTAATATTGTTTATCTTTCAGGTCATTTTTTCTACATCAAATTATATCTGATTCACTCTATGCTTTCTTTAATGTGCAGATTTATTGTTATATGAATCTTTTTCATGCTAATCTTCATATTATTTCTCAAAATTAGTGTATGTCATTCCATACTGTTTTTCAATTTGAATATATTTTTCTCGACTTTGACAGATTTTATACAACATACAATGTTATTTCTTTATTTTTCTGATCATTGAAGTGGTCATAACATGGGTCTTGGCCTATTAGTAAATTCTCTGCTCTTGCAGATATTCAAAGTTTATCTGACAGACACTATTGCCTCTTTTCTATTCTCTTACATGTTTCTAATTCACATATAGCAACAACTGTGATACAAAATCTCAGGTTATATAGCAAGACAGTGGGCCACACCAATGACTAAAGCAATATGCTAAGGTGATTGCAGTCACAGGGTAGAATCTTGAGTTTTAATCAAATCAATTTCTTACAAACTAAATCATCAATTAGTTAAATTCAAATCTACCTATTTGTAAATGTTTTATTGTGAATTAAACTTGTTATATAAGCTATATATATTAAAAAGTATTACAAATTGAATAATGCAAATAGGTGTGATTGCCACAAATGTTAATATTCATTATACTTTAGCTTATATAACAATATTTTTTCACTTATTTTTATTTAAGTGCTAATTTAAACCCTTAAAATTGAATATATTAATGCATTACAACAAGACTGACAATTGGAATATTCATATTCAACTTTTGGTTGGGTCAAGCGACATCTTTTAGCACTTTCATCCATGATGATGAGAAAGGTGGAATGATGACTGAAGTCTAAACAATGAGTAGTTACAGACAATTCTCCATCACCATTTAAAATAAATCATACAAAAATCTAACTGTTTGAGATAAATTTCACGTACTGTAAAGCATACAGAATTTATGCTCCAAATCATAGGAGTATATGATAATGAAATAATATGAGGAAACAAATAAAACTATTTTGGTTTAGCCAGCAACTGCAAAATGTGTATGATTCATGTATTAATTTGAAGAAAAGGTAATCAAAGAATGTCTATATTAAAGGAAAACTGAATAGAAAACAGTGAAAAATAAAATGGAGTGAAATGGCATATAATCAAGTTTTGCAAATAATTTTATTTACATTTTATAAATAGAAAAGAAAAATATTGGGTTTTTTCACCTATTTAAATCCACTGTCAGGGTCTGTAAGATTTCCAAATACAAACAAATTTGGATCAGCCTGAATGTGAAGGTCATACTTAAAGGAATCATCTACATTCAGCCAATACAGTGCCTACAAATAAATGATTTACCTGTTTTGGTGAAGGTAAATTATCAATAACTTCTCATCGAAAATTTGTATATGTACTTTACTAAAAATACAGATTGTAAATCCTCTATTGTAAGCCCAGAGGTTAGTAGAATTTTCATCTGATAATTATATAAAGACAGTCAGGCACACCAAATCTAGCTACTTTATCAAAAGAGTAGTGCTGTAATTTATGTTCTTAACTTCTCTTAATATAAGATTCCATTTCTCAAATGGGTACATAATCTCAGAATCTAGTTTTGGATAGCACGGACCAGTAATGAAAAAACTAAAAATTTCATTGGCCAGATTGTCAGATTACATTTTTCTAAAATTTTAATAGAATAAAATAATAGATAATACATAATACACAATTCTCTTAAAGCTAGAAGTGTTTTCACACTTTTAGAATTTTTCCTCTAACTATGCATGAGCTTAAGTTTATGGCATTACTCAAGAAAAATTGAAAACGTCAAAGCTTTAAAGTTATGAGTCCAAAGGTGACAAAAAACTCTATGTGTAAAAAAATATTACTACAAATGAAGTTGAGTTATTTTTAAAACTAAAAATCTCATTAAATTTTCCAAAAGAATAAACTAATTTCATTAGCACTTCAACAGCATGAAAAAAGCATTTAGCAAGATTTTGGTTGCCTGAGCATCTTCAATTCCAGGGAATTTGACAAAGACCTTAATGAATAGAAGAACTTTTATAAAAATATAAAGGAAAGACTATAGGCTTAATAAAAATTCAAAAAATATTATTTCAATGAGATCAATTATCCCATTACCTGCATGGAAACTCATACAGTTTCAGAAATATAGACTGCTGGCCAGACCACAAAATCACAGGTAGAGGGTAAAAACCATGCTCACGTTGGGTGATAATCTGCTAGGGTGAGACACGTATTATGCTTTATATGGTATTCATCACAATGGAATATAAACACATACAAATCAATACAAAATAATGCAGAAACAACACAAATATTTTTGCATCACATAGCTTAAATTATGAATTAAATTATATGAAGATCCTACTCTAGTAATATGGCCAAGAAAATATTGGTGTAAATAATAATAAAATTCTATGTAATCGTCATTTTGAAAATGAAAATATATTATTCCCCAGGATTTTAACAAAAATATACTAATTTGCAGAGAGGCAAAAATGTCAGAGACAAAACTTAATGATAATACTGCAGTGAAGAGGAGTTATATGAGACAGACTGGACATATAGTGTTTATATATAATGATTCCCACACAATTCGGAAACTAGGACCTTGTTTACAGTGACATGATCATTCATCCCATTATAAAATGTAAATTCCGACCTGTATAATATGCTTAAATTCCTTTTCGAATGCCACACTTCTAAAGACAAAAATTATATCTTCATGGAGGTTATACATTAATGAGAAAACGTCCAGCAGTTTATATCAGAACATGCAATAGAAATATCCTTACTGATCTTTGGTCTTATAGAGAATATGTAGAGGGTAAGTCATTTGTGATGGTTACAATATATGCATATGCATGTAAAAAATTAGATATGCAACTGGGTTACCATATATGGATAAAAAAAATTAAAAATCATAATTTTACAAAAGAGATACATACACACAAACACATAAATTCCAGATTACATGCACCTCTTTTCTCAATTTATCAAAATTTTTATATTTTCTTTAAAAATTAACTTACCAAGTAAAATGAATTATTAATGGGGTATTTTCATGATTGAGTTTTGAAGTGATGTAAGGATACAGTTCTCAATTCACATGATAAAGTATTAAAACATTACTGCAGCATAGATAGAATTTATTAAATACAATTTCAGGTTTTGAGTGATTAATCTGGTCCTAATACAGTTAATAAACTTTAGATTCTGATTTCAATACAGTTCCTTATCATAGATAAATTATTGACATATAAATTCAAAGGAAACTTAGGACATTGAGTTATTTGAAAATATTTTGCAGCCATACTTTTTTTCTAAGCTATATGCTCCTTTTTTTCAGTCTGGAAACTATGATTTTATGATTCAAGTGCCCCCATACAGTAACAACATACATAAGACTACTAAAGATGTAGGCAAAATGTAGGTCCTAGTACTGTCATGGTATATAATTGGCATTAAGCATCATAAAAAACATCATGCAGAGCCACTTTTAGAACAAATGGAGTTATTACATAGTTGAATTGCCTGCAATTGTCAATTCAGTGAAAATATATTGTGGTTGCTGAGCCAAAAAGTGTTTTCTCTCCCAGTTTTCAAAGTGTACATAATAGCATTTTTTTTCTTATCTAGGAATAATTGATTAAATATTAATTTGTTTCCGTGTAACATTTACCTACTTCATTATACTAGCTTGTTAGATCTTTAGCCTGCCCAATAATATTTATTTCAATTTGAGTACACTTAATGAGATGATTTGTATTGTCAGCATAATAAGGTTTCCAGAATTAATATAGGAAAGAAGATAGTTTTGACCTGCTATTTCACATTAGCTTTCCAAAAAGAGCATGGAATACCATTTATATTCTGCGGAGCTTTTGGAACTGATTTTACTTAGCATTTTGAACTTCAGATTCATTAGTTATAAAAAGAAAAATGTTTTTGAAACAACTTGAGACTTGGTCCTTGTTAATGCATGAACATAAACACAAATCATATTTAGGATCCAGAAGATGACAAAATATTATTGAAGCTTATGACATGAGAATAAATAGAAAGACGATAGTTATAAGTCCTTTATTTTATTTTTATTAATTATTTCACGAAATTGTCATTAAAATTATTTTCAGGATTGCATTGCACTTAATTATCAGCATATAAATATCAACTCCATCCTTCTAAAAGCTTATCCTATCCTTCCTCTCACATTTCATTGAGAGAAATACCAGTTTAAAAAATCATTACAGATTAACTGATGAAGGCAACTACTATATGACACGTCCCACATGTTCAAACATCAATTCCCTGTCCCATTTCCATCTGCATGTGCAAGATGGTCTAAATAAATCTATTGGCTTTGGGAAGCCGGTACTCAAACCTTCCCTACCTTATCTTACTAAGAGATTCTTCTGTTGTGATTCAATGTTAGAATTCTCAGACACTTTGGCACAAGAATCTTCGGAGAATGTATTTGATGCTATGGAGTGTGATGCCAAATTCAGTGCCTTATACAATGTTTTTCTAATGAATTTTAATGCTGCTTTACCACTCAGAAAGATTAAGCAAAGAATAACAGGAAGTAAATTTACGATCTACATGCCTGAGCTTATAAAAATGTCCAGACATGTCCATGTGCTCCATTTTCACTGTAAATTTCATGATCCAAGCTTAAGCAAAACCTATTTAAAAGCTCAGAAGGACTTTAGAGCCCTCCTTTATAAAACAAGGAAGTGTAACATAGAAAATTATATTAAGAGTTCCAACAACAATATTAAAAAATACATGGAATGTAATCTGCCACCTAACCAAAACCTCCCCTTCGGTAAGCAACCCAGCTCCAATAAACTTCAGGGAACTTATACAAACAAACCTGAAAGAATTGACAACATGTTTAACACTCATTTCAGCAATGTTAAATTAAAGCAAAACTTCCTGCAAATCAGCCTCCAAATAGAGCCTCCCAAATCCTCTCACTCCATTCAATGTTTATCTTTCCCACTGATCCTCTTGAGATTATTAAAACTATCAACTCTTTTGAAAACAAACCTTCTGCATGACTAGATACTATTCCTATGCCTGTGATAAAAGTTGCATGTAATTTTATTGCCCTACCTCTGACAGATATAGTTAACTCTTCATTTTCTTCTTGCCAGTTTCCAACTGCTTTAAAATGTTCTTGAGTAACCCCAGTTCATAAAAAAGGCCCTCATGATATTGCTGATAACTAAAGGCCAATATCCATACTATCAGTATTTTCCAAAATAAATGAAAAATAATTCTACATTCGTTTGTATGATTACCTAACCTCCAATAATCTACTTTGTGATAACCACCATGATTTTCATACTCGAAAATCCACAACTTCTGCCTCCTTTGAGCTGATAAATCTCATTCTTAATGGCTTAAATGACAAACTATTTAATGTTGGAATTTTCTTTAACTTGACTAAGGCCTTTTACCTTATTGATCATTCAATTCTAACAAATAAGCTCCTTGTCCTTGGTATCTAAAGTGGATTGTTTCCTATCTTAGCAAAATACAACAAGTCATTTGCTATTCTTGTAATTCAACAACTGTCAAATCTGCTCCTATGAAATTAACTTCTAGTGTACCACAAGGATCCCTTTTAGGACCTCTTCTGTTTCTACCTTTTATTAATGACCTTTCAAATCACCTGTCCCACAGTAAATTTTTTCTCTACACTGACAATATCTCCACTATAATAACAGCCAATAGCCCCCAAAACCCAATTGACCGAACTAACCTGATTGTGAAGGAGATGCATCAGTGGCACAATAATAACAATCTTAATAGTGAACAATCTTAATAGTGGCCAACAATAAGAGTAATCACTCAAATAATGTAACATACCAAGCACCCAGTAATAATCTCAGACAACCTAGACTGGTCATCCCTTGCTTTTCCCACAGTTAAAATAAATATATAAGCATATATATGCTGAGAAAGTTGGCACCTATTGTGTCATTTGATACCTTAACAAAAGTATACTATGCCAAGATCCATTTGCATACTTCGTATGGCATCATGTTCTGGGGTATTTACAGTGTTGCCAGAAAAGTCTCTTCTGCTCGGAAGTAAGCCATTAAGGCTATGTATCAAGTCCATATCCACACCCCAGGTAAACCCCTTTATGCTGATGCCAATATTTAAACACTCCCATTCCTGTATATATTATCATGTGTCTGCTTTGTTAAAGCAAACCTTAATAGGTTTCCAACCAATGGTGATTACCATGATTATTCTAACCAC
>WURS02057687.1:0-10769 GCA_011762765.2 Rhinocypha anisoptera | reverse complement strand
ATATATCGGAGGATAAGTATTAGAAATACTGTTTCTGGACAATTATGTATATATATTAGATATCTACAGTAGATACATAATATATATCTATTCATATATCTGTCAATATCTATTAGATATTTATTTGCTGCCTGGGAGTATTACTCCACCGGGGTACAAGGGGAACCCTAGGGTTCAGTGCCAGGGTTTCCGCGAGAAACATTTTAAGGCGAAAAAGGTGGGGAGCCCCCAAAATCCAGGTTTTCTATTGATGAGTGTGTGTGGTTCATGTTAGCTTTCCGGTCGATTTTTTGTTACATTGGTGTTGATTCCGGCCAAATTTTCACTGATCCGAGTTTGCATTTATTTTTTTTTCGGAAGAGTCGAGCGTAAAGTAAGTGAGCCTCCTCATCTGAGGAAGAACGTGGCAAAATAAGTTCTCATGAGACACGGAGTGGGATGGACCGCGTAGAGGGGTGTGAGTGACAAAGGAGTGATTCAGGATTCGTTCTGAGAGTGTCGTGAAGATGAAAACACTTGGTTTTTCCCAATGAAATATAAATATCTGAATCTTTCATTCGGGAAAAACAAGTGTTTTCATCTTCGTTATGAATCGCTTCCACAAAGAGAAACGCCTGAAAATACCCAATGTAACATAGTAGTTGCCTCTTCGCTTTGAATGCCTCCTTCGCCTGAGATATTTTACTCATGATATCCGTAGAACTTTTTCCGTCCACTGTAATCCTGCTTCCCAGGTAGGTATAGGATTACAATAACATTCGCACAATTAGACATCACAATAAATATAATCACACGTCCAGAGTTAGCAATCATGGCAGTTATTGTATATATATATATATGTATATTTTCTTGCTTGTATTTAAAATGTAGTTCCTCGTCTCGACCTTGCACTTTGTAAGGACATTTTGTAGTTTAAATGCAATCTTGTTGTGAGAGGTCTGACATTGTCCAGCATGTTTTGTCGTTCTCGTATAAGGTTTTGCATGATAGTTTCTTTTTTTTATGCGTAATGCATGACTTGTGTCATGTGCATTGTGAGTGCATGTAAATGTATGGTGGTGGCTCACCCCCTGCCACACGCCCTTGTGGCGGCTTGCAGAGTATTATGTAGATCCCTTTTGCGGATCTGCCGTTTGTCTATGATAATAGATTTTTTTGAAAGTACCGTCTTATGACGGATATTATTCAATGTATTTTCTTGAGAAAAGGGTAAATTTGATGTATTGATGCCTGCCTTTCTTCCAAATAGGCTCAGGCCTTTTCTCCTTTAAGTTTACGCCAATTAATCGGTAATATTCCGGCAATATCAGCCTTACGACCGAGGAACCGTCTCCGTAAGTATGCTGCTCTCTTCCTCCTTTGTTCCTTTGTATTTTCCTATGTTTATTACTCTCGTTTCTCCTACTCCGACCATGAACCTTCCAGGTATTTTCCAATTCTGTATACACAAATTCCAGGGGACCACCTCAAATAGCACCCACAATAGTCATCAGTCAGTCGCGCCATGCATCTCTCGATGTGTCTTTCTCTAGACATCTTCCCCAATGGCCTCATCTTCAGAGTCTCACTATCTCGTCTCACACCACGTCTACACTTACAGTATCAATTCATCATCCTCTAGCAATCCACAGAATTTTCCACGTCTTCCGAGTCACACCCCTTACTGGAATTTCACTCTTTCTTCTTACCCTACAAAAGTATATGCGATTTTTTTTCAACCCCATCAAACCGGTACCCTCCATTTCTTCCACACGTCACTCCTTGGCCTGCATTATGTCTAAATGTTGTCTTCTTTTCTGTCCCGTTGAATCATTCTTCCAAAAAGATTATTATTACTATTAAATATATTCTACGACATATTCTTTTCTCTGTCATCTTCCTATCCCCAAACACGCAACCCACAATCTAACTTTAGATGCTTGCTTCTCCCTTAACATCATTTAAATGGCTCGACTACGTTTAATGATGCGAATGTGTATGTGTGAATGGTATAAAATTTAATGTTAAAAATACTATTCAATACGTGGGAAGAGAAATTTGGGAGTGTTTGTACCAATAATATTCAATCAGTTGCCTAAAAATATGAAAATGCTAAAAACACAAAGTGATGCGAAAAGGGAAATAAAAAGATGGTTGTTGGAAAGGCGGTGATGAAAAGATGTGAAACGAAAAAGTTTTGAACCTGATGTATTGACACAGATGTATCCGTGTATTCTATGGTAAGGGTTATTTGTAATGTTGGAACATTGATTTGTTATAAATGGCAACAACTATATAACCGTATAACTCGGCTTATCTGGGGCACTAATTATATATGTTTCCGATCCGAAACGGGTCCAAGTGCATGGGAGGTGAGATGAAAAAATTTACACTGTCAGAATGATGTTTATTACAATCACAGTTGGAAGAGTAATTAAGTATATTGAATTTTTATGACATTATCTTGTTAAAGAAACAATTGAAAATAATGTTTGCGTCATTTGCATTATTAATTGTAATTGCATACCATGTACATTATTATACCTACAGGAGAATTATTGTTTAAAATACTATGAAGTTGTTATAATTGCTTACTCATATATCAATAAACATTATATTTCACGCTGAAAAGAAAGACGCGTGAACTTGCCCTTCATATGAAGAAGACGCTCTTTCATATCCTCCGGTTTGAATATTTCACACCTAACCCTTCTACTCCCGAACTTCGCTTCCGACATTCTACCCTTTCCCCAAAATGCCTCCCCTCTACCACCCCCCTCATCCATCATCACCTAGTACTAGAATGCCTTTCTCTCCAAGATCAGTATTCTCTCTTTCCTTTATGACGATGGTACGATTAGAATATACACAAGTTCAAATAAGTAGGTATACCAGTAAGTACCAAATAAGTAGGTATACCAAATAGTAAATACCAGAATAAGTTGAAATAATTCACGTTGGTCTATCACACGGTTCAGACTAATTTTGTGAGTTTTTTTTTGTCTCCGTCTAAATTTTCTAATCACTTTCATATATTTATTTTGTTTGTATGCATGATCTGCGCCGGTTGTTCTTCCATTAATGCTTATTCTTCCTGATCTTCCGACTAAAGGATTATTTTTATTTTTCTAGTAATCTTCCCTTCCTCATTATTTTTTAATTTCCTTTATCTTTAGTATTTCCTTTGCAATCCATGGCGCCCTTTTAATTTCTCATCAACGGGCTACGTTTTATTTTTCATGTTCCTGTTTCCGTGCATTGCCATTATTTCTTCTATTGGAGGCATTTATTACAGTTTTCATAAGGTTTTTGTACTGATTAAATTATGTTTTTCGGAGGACTTCAGTCACTTGTTATCCGGAGAAAGAGCAGCATGCTCTCTTTTGTGTGAGTTAACTGGGAGACCATAAGGGTCGGTACTCAAAAGCTCACTTTACGGCTGAGGTGGGAAGAGTTACTTTTTAACGGCAAAAAGTCGCTCCGCCTTGCGGAAGACAACGGGCCACCGGGGGAATTTTTCTGTCGAGGAAGCAGGAAATTTTTCAATAAAATAATGACCTGATGAATTCTCTCTGGGGAAATACTCCGAAGGTTAAACAGTCCTTCATTTCAGGGAATTTGCGGAAGATTATATCAATCATTCTTTTAAAGAAATTTATCATACCACTTGGGAGTGTCACGTCGGTCCGTTTCTCGTCGTAAGTTAAAGAGAAAGGGAGGCAATTCATAAAAATAAAACGTAAGTGAAACATTTGTAAAAAAAATATAATAAAAGAGTCATAAAATATAGTTACAGTTACTTTTTAAGATGCTTACTCTAAGTCGATTTACTAAATAAATTATTTTTACCTCTTCTTTGAATACATTTTTATCCAAAGAAAAAATTGTTGAGAGGCTTATATAAATATATATATATATGTGATATGTTATATACACCCTCAGTGGAGAGGAGTTTATTAAAATTAATATATACCTGTTATAAAAGTAAAAAAAATAATTTTCTGTTAATAAAATAAAAAATATCAAAATTGAACCATTTATGTAAATCAAGTCATTAATGTAATACCTAAGTTCTTCTAGATATTTTAGATATGTTACCTTTTACACGTTTTATAATAGTTATTTTTTTAATAATATCTCATATTTTAATTATTATTGACGATATTCCGTCGATTACGAAAATAAAGTTACCAATAACGACTACTTTTATCCATAATAAAATTACATGCAAAGTCAAGTTTTCTCCGAAAATTGTTTGCCTTTCATAATAGAGTACAAAGCTGTAGCTAAGCACCTGATAACAAATAAGAATTTATAAATATATATACACATAAATTATTTATGATACATGACTCTGATATGAATCTTAACAAATTTTGGATTATAAAAATTAAATTTAGTTTGAAAAAAAACAATAAAAATGGGCTGAATTAACTTGATTCATGAAACTTTTTGCTTAAGCTATAATTATAAATAAAAATTAAGAAATTATTATTATATTATAATATTAAATAGAAATTATTAATAAGTAGATAATTAGAAATAATAGTATTAAGTATTAATTAGTAGTATTAATATTGATAGAAATTATTAATGAGAATTAAAATAAGAAAAATTAAGCTATAATTATTTGTGTCATTTTGACTTCTTTTCGAATTTCTATATTTATATGTTGGAATGAGTTACTAGTTAATGATTCTTCTTAAACAATCTAGTACTCTGGTCTTAAAATTTTTGTACCGTTTCCGAAATTAAAATACGTTGTTTTCCGCAGTTCGAGATGCATGGGTAACGGAAATGATGTTCAACCATGATGGGAAATGCATTTATTACCTCGCGATTTGCCAATTATATTGCCATACTGGAGTAAGTAATAAGTTTCCAATGAGGACTTTAACATTCACGGAAAATATATGAGAAAATATAATCTCAGCAGACAAAAATGAATCTATGCTCGTATATCTGCCCTGAATTACTGTATTGATTTTACTTTTCTTTTTTATCATATGCGAAAGTTAACGAGCAACTGTTGCACGTATTAACTGTTAATATCTATGATCAACAGCTTTTTTTCGTCCTTTGCTATATGCATGGCTATATATTTGTTAGAAAACAATAATGATGACCCATATCGTAAAGACATGCGTCCTTTGTGAACATTAAACTTTAATCATTTCGGAAATGGATAACTTCCACCATATCACGCCAGCAAGTTTTGTACCTGCCGTTTAATTATTTCCTTTATCATCACTCTATAACTGAATTTAAGTGGTTGACCACCATCAGATTTTTTACGATTTCAGTTTTTGTCCTTAAAAATGTGTGTTATGTCTCCGGGATCGTGACTTAATATAATATATAGTCTTGTTCTCGCGTCCACGCATCTATCCATTGTTATACCCGATGGAATTCGTCTGTACACCCGTCTCCGATGTTGACACCGGGACAAATGCTCTAGCCCTACTACTAAAAAAACATCCATTTTTAACCAGTACAACTTTTTTTCGTTTTGCAGTGGCGTGATAACGTCGTAACGTTTATTTGATTGTCTGCGAGTGGTAGAACCTCTTTTCCGTTGCGTTTTTGAGGCTTTTGTCATTTGAGCTCGCGTCCGTCTCTAAGTTTGCCTCGCGTAATCGAGACCGGACTGTGTTATTTTGACCGCGCGGGCGGAAGCCGCGGCAATTTCCTATGCAAAACTCTATCCTGAGGCGAGTGGAGAGGGGGAGGAGGGTAAATTTTACGACAGAGAGTGAGGGATGTAGGCCATCAATGTCCGATTTGCACTCGACCGTAAGGGGGATGGAGATGGATTCTCCGCTGCAGAGTTGACTCTTTCTCTCTCTCTCTCTCTCTGGGTGTGCGGAGGGCGGACGGAGTGTTCGAAATCACAAAGCGGGTGTGTGTGTCTTCCTACTGTCCGTGACCACTCGCGTTGTCGGGGACTGGATCCGGGATAAGAGCGAACGAGAGGTGAAGAGCGCCCCCCCTCTCTGTTTTCCTCTCCCCTTCCGATTCGCGTCAGTCACACCCTTCTCGGATAGTCTCTGTTTCGCGTCACGCCGAAGAGATCCAAACAAGCAAAGTCACGGAGACACCCTCTCCCCCTGTTTCTCTCTTCTTTTTTTTAAAATCTGAATTGGTTTGCGGAAGAGTGTTAGTGGGCAAATGTGTGCGAAGGGTAATCACCGACGGAGAGTCGCGACACGGACGTCACGACTCTTTCCTACTTAACCTGTCTCTCTCTTTGGTCTTTGAGACCTGTAAACATGGCCTTACTCGCATTGTCAGGAATTGCGATTTTGTGTGGAATGGAAGGACCGAGTGCAACTCCGAATGATTAAGAATTTTAAAATCGTATTACGAGTGTGTTACGTTTCTTTGATTTAAAACTCCACCAGACTAATTTTTTTTTAAATAATCGTCAGAAGAAATACATATCAACCCTGCAAAGGATGTGTACACACTTAAGCGTACGCATCCTTTGTGTACATATCTGTATGTGTACACATTTTCAATAATTTGTAATGTAATTTTTAATGAATGATTTAGTACTTTACCGGCGTATCAGCAGAGTAAAGTTCTCTTTAATTTTTTTAATTTGTCATTAAAATTTTTAATTTGTTATTTAAGTTCTCTGTAATTTTAAATATTTTTAGTGACAACAGGCTAAAATTCTGGCCATTATTTTTAAGATACCACTGTCACTACATTTTCAATTGTATTGTTTTCATGACCAAGAAAAGATTCATCCCTTATCATTTTGATAATCTCCCCTGAATTTTATGTAACTGGCATTGTAAAAATTAATTAAACATATACTGAAAATTCGTGCGAATTTCTTGGTTATTATGTAATAATTTTCTATAAAAACAATAGTATTTCATATTTATCACTGTTTTATTTTTTAAGGAGGATTTATTTCTCGATTTTTTAGGTCAAAAGAAAAAATAAAATTATTCAATCTGGTAAATTTAAAATTAAACTACAACAATTGCGTTTCTTTGAAAAAACAGCCGATATATTTTTTATACTCATTTGGAAGGAAGTATTTAATTTCAAACGCAGAAGAAATTTTGTAGAAACAGTAACAGATAAACAAATAATGAAGTTTTGAATAAAGACCTACAAAATTAGCCAAATACCTATGGCACTTCTGGTAGTACTCACAAAAATAATCGGTGGCACTCAAAGTATTTAATGATTGGCGCAAATTCAAATTATTTTTTGCGATAAAAACGAAAGATCTCCCTCCCCAATTCCACTTCAAGAATATGAGTGCACACTTTTATTCGCCTCAGTGTTTCCCATGCATTTTGTCAGGCACGCTCTCCCAACAAATTTTATTGCCTCCGAATCCTGTATTCCTTCAAATATTCCAAGTGGTAATGTTTCGTTCATTTGATGTTACGCACGTTTCCCGCACAAGTGCGAGTTTGCCTCGCATTCTACTCACCGTACCCCGAATAACGCAGAGTACGTCCCTTTCGAAACTTTGTATTTGAAACATCACGTTGTTTCTCTCTGTATTTGCTTCCTACATTTGCACAACTTTACATGTGTCCTATATTTCCGCTACAATGAATCACATCAACATCAAATTTTTCATTAAATCACCATTTACTCCCTCTTTCCCCCCCATCCCATGGTATTAGATGTGCACCTAAATTTGATTTCAAATTTTTCGTAAACAGAGGATGCCGCAGTTTGATAAGGCACGTTCTAATGCCAACGTAATAGTTGGACTAAACGACAGAGCAATTTTAACCACTTCATCATTTATTATAGCGAAAATATAATTATATAATTTGAAGGACACCGGGAAATATTAAGTACTATAGCATAATAATTTCCAAAAAAAACAGAGTATTTGAGAAATTTAAAGACTGCCACAGGTTTGAATGACTTGAAAAGGGAAAAGTAAAGGATTGATGAATGGCCAGGTGTGTTGCATTGAACTATAGGATTCCCGGACTTAGTTTCTTAGAGAAAACAACTACAATAATAGAGTGAGGAGATGGAGAGATAATTTAAAATAGAGACCCAAACAGACCGTCAGTATCCAGTAGGGGTGGAGGAGAGGTTGCTTCTTTCATATAGACTTTTCAAATAAAGACGAGCATTTCAATCTGTCGGAATGGCATTCTCTCTCACGATATTTATCCTTATAGTATATTCTTCCAATGCAGTGAGGAATTCAATTTTCCGTGTCTAGTGTTCTTTTATGTCAAAGTATATCCTCTGTTTTCTCTACTTTTATAAACCTTTTAGTCACTTAGTATGTGTCATCAGCTACACCCATCGTACTCCTTCAGAAAAACTATCCTGCGTTTGTAATTCGGGTGCAATTAATATCTAACTCCTTGGATTTCCTTCGAATACTTTGCTGACTCAGTTTTTACTTGTAAATTTCTCCCTTTTGATAACCATTACCGTCCGCTCATTCCACATGTAAACCTTCTAAGTATTCCTCAACGCGAGAGAAGCTCGTTTAATCTAGCTCGTTTGATTATCCACGTTCAACAAACACAATTGCTATTTTTCTCATCACAAAAATATTCTTGGGAGTAGGCTTCGACGTGGGCAAGATTAAAAGCATCTCAAAAAGGATGATTTTTTAATTTACGCCAGCAGGAATGAGGATTTAGATTTCTTAGATTTCCGCGTCCGCGAGAATACAAAGTTGACAAAGCTGAAGTCTTCCTCTATCTGGTGCAAGTACGTAAATTGAAAGAGACTGGGTCAGTGGGCAAAATGGAATTTTAAGCTATTCGCACTGTAGCCACCGGGGATAAATTGGTGTGTCAGGGGGGAGAGCTGAAAGGGAATCGGTGAGGTCCTAAGATCGCTAAATTCCGGTCATCTTGGTAGACACGAGAGAAAATGGCGCGATCTGGGGGTCAAGTTGGTAGGTCAGAATGCCCAGGATAAGATCGACGTGATAGGGGCGAGGGGTTGTTTGCGCCGCTCGGGGGAAATGACGACAGCCCGTGGGATGTGCGAGGTTTGGGAAGATGTTCATGCGGTGTGAGATGGGTGGGGTCAGAGAGAGAGATAGATAGAGCTGGATGGAGAGAGTCGGAGTTGGGGAAGAACTTAGGCGAGGTCCTTCCACCCCACCTCAGTTCGGCGTCCGATGAGGCCCGCAGACGGACTCCCCCCGCGGAGGCATTTTCATTAATCGCGGGTCCCCCTCCCTCACATCCAGCCCTCGGTCCACGTCCGTCGCGCGAGAGACCCCTTGTCGAGAGGTGTCCACCCCAAAATACGGACGTGTTTGAGAGGACGGGGAAGACGGAAGGGGAAGCGAAGGAAGAGGGCAGCAGGGAAACTAATGGGACGAAGGATGCTTACTAGAGATGGGAGATTTCAAGGACTGAATCGATTTGGCAAATCGATTCGAATCGTATTGTGTGCATCGATTCTGTCGAAAAATCGGATCCTCTAAATCGATTCGAATCACTTCATGTTAATCTATTCGATTCGGAATCGAAACTGGTTCGGAGTCGTAACCGAGTCGGAATCGTAACCGAGTCGAATCGTAACCAAATCGGAATCGTAAATGAATAGGAATCGCAACTGAATCGGAATCGTTACTGAATCGGAATCGTAACATAATCGGAATCGTAACTTAATCGTAATTGCGTTTGAATCAGAATATGAACTGAATCGGATCGGAAAGGAAACGAATCGAATCATAATCGGATCACAATAATCGATTCAAAATAATCGGGAATCGATTATTAAAAAATAATCGATTTCCGAGTGAATCGAATCGGAATCGCCCATCTCTAGAGCATACGCACTACCTTTTTGCATACCTCGCACGCATAATGGTCAACCAAATCACGAATTTATTTATCTTTGGTGCGTAGACGATATACCTATCAATACAAATGCAAATACAAATACAAGGCCAATTTGCATAGGGATGTAAAGGTCTTTAACAGAGTACCCGTGCGTGTGTCTACGACTGAGAAATACCTCGCAAGCCGCCGCAATGGGGGCGTGTGGCAGGGGGTGAGAGCGTCATCACCAGGCATGCATTCCCACATGCATATATTAGATATAATGAATACACAGAGAAACTACTTGGATATTTCAATGACAAAAGAAAATACATATCATGCCGGAACAAAAATAATTAACATTTAATTAAATATATACATAATACATATTATACGCTAGCTAGTCTAAATATTAACTAAGAGCTTGTGGTCATATTTATTTTGGTCTCTAATTGTGTCTGGAAAAAATGTCTTCAGGATAAAGACAATGATGTGCACATCTGCTAAATTTATTTATGCACACGATACGCACTTCATACGATATATACAACCTGTTTCCCCACGGGTTTAGGCCTGAGGGACGATGTGTTTTTAGTAATATAAGAGTGTAAAAAAACTTCAGTATATCGCAGGGAACGGAAATTTTTATGCGTCCGTCTGGTATACTATATGCTTCGAATGATAGCCGTCACAGGCCGAGTTCCAATCTGTTTGCGCGCGTAAACATTCAGGGAACCTATCGTTAGTCCTCTACGAATCCCCGCCTGTCATCGTTCGAAATTCCGGCGCCTCTCTTTGGCGTGGCATATCTATCTCTCCTTCGATTTTGATGGAATGTCGCGCGAACGGCTGCGAGGCCCCACACCGGGGCCCTCCCGCTTTCCTCGAAGAAGGCGCTCGGGAGAAGAAACTGGAGCTCTAAAAAAAATATATAAAAAAACACCTTTGCGAATAATTCAATATTTGTGGGAACAAGCGTCGGTAGGGTGCACATGAGGGGCC